>PVKV010028126.1:0-25476 GCA_004027835.1 Alouatta palliata | reverse complement strand
TTCCCTTTCCATTATATTCTATTCCCCATTCCATTCCAAATTCCATTCCATTCCATTCCAAAAGTCATTCTGCATTCCATTCCCCATTCCGTTTCATTCCTTTCCCCATTCCATTCCACATTCTATCCCATTCCATTCCCCATTCCATTGCCCATTCCATTCCATTACATTCAGCTGTCTATTGCTCCTTCCATTCCCAATTCCATTTTATTCTATTTACCATTCAATTACACATTCCATTCCCCATTCCATTCCGTATACAATTCCACATTCAATTCCATTCCCTTCCCAATTCCATTCCATATACAATTCCACTCTCCATTCCATTCTATTTCCCATTCCATTCCCCATTCCATTCTGCCTTCCATTCCGTTCCTTTCCCCATTCCATGCCGCATTTCATTCCACTCCATTCCCGATAACCCTCCCCATAACTTTTCATTGCATTAATCTCTCTAATTCCCCATTCCATTCCATTCCATTGCCCTTTCCTTTCCCCGTTTCATTCCATTCCATTCACCGTTAAATTAACTGTTGCATTCCATTCCATTCCCCATTGCACTCCCTATTCCATTCCCCGTTCCATTCCATTCCATTCCATTCCCCATTTTAATCCCCTTTCCATACCACTCCATTCCCCATTGCATTAAATTCTTTCCATTCCCAGTTCCATTCTCCTTTCCATACACCAGTCCATTTCATTCAATTCTCCATTCCTTTCCACATTCTTTCCCATTGCATTGCCCATTACATTCAACATGCCATTCCCCCTTCCATTCACAATTCTATTTCATTCCATTCCCCATTCAATTCCCCATTCTATTTCATTTATTCCCCATTCCGTTCCACATTCTATCCCATTCCATTCCCCATTCGATTCCCCATTCCATTCCATATACAATTCCGCGTTCTATTACATTACATTCCCCCTTCCATTCCCCATTCAATTCCTTGTTCCATTCCATTCCATTCTCCATGCCATTTCCCTTTCCATTCCATTCCATTACCCATTCCATTCGACATTCCATTCCATTCCATCCCCTTTTCCATTCTCCATTCCATTCCCCATTCCATTTCATTCAATTCCTCATTCCATTCCACATCTAACCCATTCCATTCCCCATCCATTGCCCAATCCATTCCATTACATTCAACATTCAATTCCCCCTTACATTCCCAATACCATTTCATTCCATTCCCCATTCCATTCCCCATTAAATTCCCCAATCCATTCCATATACAATTCCGCATTCCATTCCATTCCATTCCCGATTCCATTCCCCATTCCATTAACCATTTTATCCCTTTCCATTTCACAATCCATTCCCATTTAATTCCATTCCATTCCCCATTCCATTCCGCTTTCCATTCCCTATTTCATTCCAATCCATTCCCCATAACATTCCACCTTCCATTTCATTCCTTTAAACTTTCCATTCCAAGTTCCATTACATTCCAATTCCCATTCAATTCCCAATTCCATTCCCCATTCAATTCAATATACTATTCCACATTCCATTCCACACCATTCCCCATTCCATTCCATATTCCATTCCATTCCATTCCCAATTCCATTTTCCATTCCATTCCCCATTCCATTCCACATTCTATCACATTCAATTCCCCATTCCATTTCATTCAGTTCCCCGTTCCATTCCACATTCTATCCCATTCCACTCCCCATTCCATTCCATTCTATTCCCCATTCCATTCCATATACAATTCCGCATTCCATTCCTTACATTCCCCCTTCTATTCCCTATTCAATTTCCCGTTCCATTCCCCATTCCATTTCTCTTTCCATTCCATTCCATCCCCATTTCCATTCTCCATTCCATTCCCCATTCCATTTCATTCAATTCCTCATTCCATTCCATATCTAACCCATTCCATTCCCCATCAATTGCCCATTCCATTCCATTCCATTCACCATTCCAATCCCCCTTACGTTCCCAATACCATTTCATTCCATTCCCCATTCCATTCCACATTCCGTTCCCCAATCCATTCCATATACAATTCCGCATTCCATTCCATTACATTCCCGATTCTATTCCCCATTCCATTAGCCATTTTATCCCATTCCATTCCCCATTCCATTTCACAATCCATTCCCCATTTAATTCCATTGCATTCCCCATTCCATTCCCCTTTCCATTCCCAATTTCATTCCAACCCATTCCCCATAACATTCCCCATTCCATTTCATTCCATTAACCTTTCCATTCCATGTTCCATTACATTCCAATTCCCATTCAATTCCCAATTCCATCACCCATTCTATTCAATATAAAATTCCACATTCCATTCCACACCATTCCCCATTCCATTCCATATTCCATTCCATTCCATTCCCAATCCATTTTCCATTCCATTCCTCATTCCATTCCACATTCTATCACATTCCATTCCCCATTCCATTGCCCATTCCATTCCATTATATTCAACATTCCATTCCCCCTTCCATTCCCAATTCCATTTCATTCCATTCAGCATTCTTTCCCCATTATATTCCCATTCCATTCCATTCATTTCCACTTTCCATTCCATATACATTTCCGCATTCCATTCCATTCCATTCTGAATCCCACTCCCCATTTCATTCCCCATTCCATTAGATTCCATTCCCCATTCCATTTCCCTCTCCGTTATATTCTATTCACAATTCCATTCCAAATTCCATTCCATTCCATTCCCAAAGCCATTCTGCACTGCATTCCCCATTCCATTTCATTCCTTTCCCCATTCCATTCCACATTCTATGCCATTCCATTCCCCATTCCATTGCCCATTCCATTCCATTACATTCAGCATTCTATTGCCCCTTCCATTCCCAATTCCATTTTATTCCATTCACCATTCAATTACAAATTCCATTTCACTTTCCATTCCGTATTGAATTCCACATTCAATTCCATTCCATTCCCCGTTCCATTCCATATACAATTCCACATTCCATTCCATTCTATTACCCATTCCATTCCGCCTTCCATTCCATTCCTTTCCCCATTCCATTCCCCATCCCATTAAATTCCAATCCCAATTCCTTTCTCCATTCCATTCCCCATTCCGTTTCATTCAATTCCCCATTCCATTCCACATTCTATCCCATTGAATTCCCCATTCCATTGCCCATTCCATTCCATTACATTCAACATTGCATTCCCCCTTCCATTCAGATATCTATTTCATTCCATTCTCCATTCAATTTCCCATTCCATTCCCCATTCCATTCCATTCCATTCCATTCCCCATTATATTAAATATACAATTCCGTATTCCATTCCATTCCATTCCCCATTCCGTTACCCATTCCATTCCCCCTTCCATTCCATTCCATTCTCCATTCCATTACCCTTTCCTTTTCATTCCATTCCCCATTTTATTCCACATTCCATTAAATTCCAATCCCATTTCCATTCCCCATTCCATTTCCTTCAATTTCCCATTCCATTCCACATTCTATCCCATTACATTCCCCATTCCATTGCCCATTGCATTCCATTCCATTCAAGATTCCTTTCCTCTTCCATTCAGAATTCCATTTTATTCCATTCCCCATTCAATTCCACATTCCATTCCGCATTGCATTCCATTCCATTCCCCATTCCATTCCATTTCATTCCCCATAACATTCCCCATTTTATTTCATTCCACGAAAATTTCCATTCCCCGTTCCATTACATTCAATTCCCCATTCCGTCCCCCGTTCCATTCCCTTCCATTCCCCTTTCCATTCCCCATTTCATTCTATTCCATTCTCCATTATATTAACCTTTGCATTCCATTCCTTTCCCCATTACACTCCCCGTTCCATTCCCCGTTGAATTCAATTCCATTACCCATTCCATTTCTCTTTCCATTCCCTTCCATTACCTCTTTCATTCCCCATTCCATTCCATTCCATTCCATTACCAATATCATTCTCCTTTCCATTCAACATTCCATTTCATTGAATTCCAAATCCCATTCTACATTCTATCCCATTCCATTAACTATTCCATTGCCCATTCCATTTCATTACCTTCAACATTCCATTCCCCCTTCCATTCCCAATTCCATTTCGTTCCATACCCCATTCGATTCCCCATTCCATTCCCCATTCGATTTCATTCCATTCCCTATTCCATTCCATATACAATTCCGCATTTCATTCCATCCCATTCCTCATTCCATTCCCCATTCCATTCCATTCAACATTCCATTCCCCGTTCCATTCCCCGTTCCAGTCCATTACATTCCCCTTCCAGTCCATATACAATTCCCCATTCCATTCCATATACAATTCTGCATTACATTACATTACATTCCCCCATCCCATTCCCCATTCCATTCCCCGTTCTATTCCATTGCGTTCCCCCATTCCATTCCATAGAAAATTCTGCATTCCATTCCATTCCATTCCCTATTTCATTCCATATACAATTCCGCATTCCATTCCATTCCATTCAACATTCCATTCCCCATTCCATTCCCCATTCCATTTCATATACTGTTCCACATTCTATTCCATTCCATTACATTCCCCATTCCATTCTGCATTCTATTCCCCATTCCATTCCATTACATTCACTATTCCACTCCATATACAACCCCGCATTCCATTCCATTCCATTCCCCATTCCATTCCATATAGAATTCCGCATTCCATTCTATTCCATTCCCCATTCTATTCCGTATTCCATGCCACTCCATTCCCCATTGCATTCAATATACAATTCCGCATTCCATTCTGCATTCCATTCCCCCTTCCATTCCATTACATTCACCATTCCGTTCCATATACAATTCCGCATTCCATTCTATTCCATTCCCCTTTCCATTCCATGTTTCATTCCTTTCCATTCTCCATTAAATAAACCGTTACATTCAATTCCATTTTACATTCCACTCCCCGTTCAATTCCCCGTTCCATTCCATTCCATTCCCCATTCCATTTCCCTTTCCATTATATTCTATTCCCCATTCCATTCCAAATTCCATTCCATTCCATTCCAAAAGCCATTCTGCATTCCATTCCCCATTCCGTTTCATTCCTTTTTCCATTCCATTCCACATTCTATCCCATTCCATTCCCCATTCCATTGCCCAATCCATTCCATATACAATTCCGCATTCCATTCCATTACATTCCCGATTCTATTCCCCATTCCATTAGCCATTTTATCCCATTCCATTCCCCATTCCATTTCATTCCATTAACCTTTCCATTCCATGTTCCATTACATTCCAATCCCCATTCAATTCCCAATTCAATCCCCCATTCAATTCAATGTAAAATTCCACATTCCATTCCACACCATTCCACATTCCATTCCATATTCCATTCCATTCCTCATTCCATTCCACATTCTATCACATTCCATTCCCCATTCCATTGCCCATTCCATTCCATTATATTCAACATTCCATTCCCCTTCCATTCCCAATTCCATTTCATTCCATTCAGCATTCATTTCCCCATTATATTCCCATTCCATTCCATTCATTTCCACATTCCATTCCATATACAATTCCGCATTCCATTCCATTCCATTCCGAATCCCACTCCCCATTTCATTCCCCATTCCATTAGATTCCATTCCCCATTCCATTTCCCTTTCCAATATATTCTATTCATCATTCCATTCCAAATTCCATTCCATTCCATTCCCAAAGCCGTTCTGCATTCCATTCCCCATTCCATTTCATTCCTTTCCCCATTCCATTCCACATTCTATGCCATTCCATTCCCCATTCCATTCCATTACATTCAGCAGTCTATTGCCTCTTCCATTCCCAATTCCATTTTATTCCATTCACCATTCAATTACAAATTCCATTCCCCATTCCATTCTGTATACAATTCCACATTCAATTCCATTCCATTCCCCATTCCATTGCATATACAATTCCACATTCCATTCCATTCTATTACCCATTCCATTCCGCCTTCCATTCCATTCCTTTCCCCATTCCATTCCCCATTCCTTTAAGTTCCAATCCCAATTACATTCTCCATTCCATTCCCCATTCCGTTTCATTCAATTCCCCATTCCATTCCACATTCTATCCCATTAAATTCCCCATTCCATTGCCCATTCCATTCCATTACATTCATCATTGCACTCCCCCTTCCATTCAGATATCCATTTCATTCCATTCTCCATTCAATTTCCCATTCCATTCCCAATTCCATTCCATTCCATTCCATTCCATTCCCCATTATATTAAATATACAATTCCGTATTCCATTCCATTCCATTCCCCATTCCGTTACCCTTCCATTCCCCGTTCCATTCCATTCCATTCCCCATTGCATTTCCCTTTCCTTTTCATTCCATTCCCCATTTTATTCCCCATTCCATTAAATTCCAATCCCAATTCCATTTTCCATTCCATTCCCCATTCCATATCCTTCAATTCCCCATTCCATTCCACATTGTATCCCATTACATTCCCCATTCCATTGCCCATTGCATTCCATTCCATTCAACATCCCTTTCCTCTTCCATTCAGAATTCCATTTCATTCCATTCCCCATTCAATTCCACATTCCATTCCGCATTGCATTCCATTCCATTCCCCCTTCCATTCCATTTCATTCCCCATAACATTTCCTATTCCGTTTCATTCCACTAAAATTTCCATTCCCCGTTCCATTACATTCCATTCCCCATTCCGTCCCCCGTTCCATTCCTTTCCATTCCCCTTTCCCTTCCCCGTTTCATTCTATTCCATTCTCCATTAAATTAACCTTTGCGTTCCATTCCTTTCCCCATTACACTCCCCGTTATATTCCCCATTAAATTCCATTCCATTACACATTCCATTTCTCTTTCCATTCCCTTCCATTTCGTCTTTCATTCCCCATTCCATTCCATTCCATTCCATTACCAATATCATTCTCCTTTCCATTCCCTCTTCCATTTCATTGAATTCCAAATCCCATTCTACATTCTATCACATTCCATTAACTATTCCATTGCCCATTCCATTTCATTACATTCAACATTCCATTCCCCTTTCCATTCCCAATTCCATTTCGTTCCATACACCATTCGATTCCCCATTCCATTATCCAGTCAATGCCATTCCATTCCCCATTCCATTCCATATACAATTCCGCATTTCATTCCATCCAATTCCCCATTCCATTCCATTCAACATTCCATTCAACATTCCATTCCCCTTTCCAGTCCATTACATTCCCCATTCCAGTCCATATACAATTCTGCATTCCATTCCTTTCCATTCCCCATTCCATTACACATTCCATTCCATTCAATTCCCCATTCCATTCCATATACTATTCCACATTCTATTCCATTCCATTCCATTCCCCATTCCACTCTGCATTCTATTCCCCATTCCATTCCATTACATTCACTATTCCACTCCATATACAATTCCGCATTCCATTCCCTCCATTCCCCATTCCATTACCCATTCCATTCCATTCAATTCCCCATTCCACCCTATATAGAATTCCGCATTCCATTCCATTCCATTCCCCCATCCCACTCCCCATTCCATTCCCCGTTCTATTCCATTGTGTTCCCCCATTCAATTCCATAGAAAATTCTGCATTCCATTCCATTCCATTCTTTATTTCATTCCATATACAATTCCGCATTCCATTCCATTGCATTCAACATTCCATTCCCCATTCCATTCCCCGTTCCATTCCATTGCATTCCCCATTCCATTCCATATACTATTCCACATTCTATTCCGTTCTTTTCCATTCCCCATTCCATTCTGCATTCTATTCCCCATTCCATTCTATTACATTCAC
Source organism: Alouatta palliata (assembly GCA_004027835.1). Classification (NCBI taxonomy): domain Eukaryota; kingdom Metazoa; phylum Chordata; class Mammalia; order Primates; family Atelidae; genus Alouatta; species Alouatta palliata. The sequence goes on along the minus strand of PVKV010028126.1, from coordinate 17,700 downwards.
TATTACACTCCATATACAATTCCGCATTCCATTCTATTCCCTTCCCCATTCTATTCCATATTCCATGCCATCCCATTCCCCATTGCATTCAATATACAATTCCGCATTCCATTCCATTCCATTCCGCATTCCATTCCCCCTTCCATTCCATTACATTCACCATTCTGTTCCATATACAATTCTGCATTCCATTCCATTCCCCTTTCCATTCCACGTTTCATTTCTTTCCATTTTCCATTAAATAAACCGTTACATTAAATTCCATTCAACATTCCACTCCCCGTTCAATTCCCCGTTCCATTCCATTCCATTCCCCATTCCATTATATTCTATTTTCCATTCCATTCCAAATTCCATTCCATTCCTTTCCAAAAGCCATTCTGCATTCCATTCCCCATTCCGTTTCATTCCTTTCCCCATTCCATTCCACATTCTATCCCATTCCATTCCCCATTCCATTGCCCATTCCATTCCATTACATTCAGCAGTCTATTGCCCCTTCCATTCCCAATTCCATTTTATTCCATTCACCATTCAATTACACATTCCATTCCCCATTCCATTCCGTATACAATTCCACATTCAATTCCATTCCATTCCCCGTTCCTTTCCATATACAATTCCACATTCCATTCCATTCTATTACCCATTCCATTCCGCCTTCCATTCCATTCCTTTCCCCATTCCATTCCCCATTCCATTAAATTCCAATCCCAATTACATTCTCCATTCCATTCCCCATTCCGTTTCATTCAATTCCCTATTCCATTCCACATTCTATCCCATTAAATTCCCCATTCCATTGCCCATTCCATTCCATTACATTCAACATTGCACACCCCCTTCCATTCAGATATCCATTTCATTGCATTCTCCATTCAATTTCCCATTCCATTCCCCATTCCATTCCATTCCATTCCATTCCATTCCCCATTATATTAAATATACAATTCCATATTCCATTCCATTCCATTCCCCATTCCGTTATTCATTCCATTCCTCGTTCCATTCCATTCCATTCCCCATTCCATTTCTTTTTCCTTTTCATTCCATTCCCCATTTTATTCCCCATTCCATTAAATTCCAATCCTAATTCCATTCTCCATTCCATTCCCCATTCCATTTCCTTCAATTCCCCATTCCATTCCACATTCTATCCCATTACATTCCCCATTCCATTGCCCATTGCATTCCATTCCATTCAACATCCCTTTCCTCTTCCATTCAGAATTCCATTTCATTCCATTCCCCATTCAATTCCACATTCCATTCCGCATTGCATTCCATTCCATTCCCAATTCCATTCCATTTCATTCCCCATAACATTCCCTATTCCGTTTCATTCCACTAAAATTTCCATTCCCCATTCCATTACATTCCATTCCCCATTCCGTCCCCCGTTCCATTCCTTTCCATTCCCCTTTCTCTTCCCCGTTTCATTCTATTCCATTCTCCATTAAATTAACCTTTGCGTTCCATTCCTTTCCCCATTACACTCCCCGTTATATTCCCCATTAAATTCCATTCCATTACCCATTCCATTTCTCTTTCCATTCCCTTCCATTTCGTCTTTCATTCCCCATTTCATTCCATTCCATTCCATTACAAATATCATTCTCCTTTCCATTCCCTGTTCCACTTCATTGAATTCCAAATCCCATTCTACATTCTATCACATTCCATTAACTATTCCATTGCCCATTCCATTTCATTACATTCAACATTCTATTCCCCCTTCCATTCCCAATTCCATTTCGTTCCATGCACCATTCGATTCCCCATTCCATTATCCATTCAATGCCATTCCATTCCCCATTCCATTCCATATACAATTCCGCATTTCATTCCATCCCATTCCCCATTCCATTCCCCATTACATTACATTCAACATTCCATTCCCCATTCCATTCCCCGTTCCAGTCCATTACATTCCCCATTCCAGTCCATATACAATTCCGCATTCCATTCCATTCCATTCCATTCCCTATTTCATTCCAATAACAATTCCGCATTCCATTCCATTCCATTCACCATTCCATTCCCCGTTCTATTCCACTGCATTCCCCATTCCATTCCATATACTATTCCACCTTCTATTCCATTCCTTTCCATTCCCCATTCCATTCTGCATTCTATTCCCCGTTCCATTCCATTACATTCACTATTACACTCCATATACAATTCCGCATTCCATTCTATTCAATTCCCCATTCTATTCCATATTCCATGCCTTCCCAATCCCCATTGCATTCAATATACAATTCCGCATTCCATTCCATTCCATTCCGCATTCCATTCCCCCTTCCATTCCATTACATTCACCATTCCGTTCCATATACAATTCCGCATTCCATTCCATTCCATTCCCCTTTCCATTCCACGTTTCATTTCTTTCCATTCTCCATTTAATAAACCATTACATTCAATTCCATTCCACGTTCCACTCCCCGTTCAATTCCCCGTTCCATTCCATTCCATTCCCCATTCCATTTCCCTTTCCATTATATTCTATTTTCCATTCCATTCCAAATTCCATTCCATTCCATTCCATTCCAAAAGCCATTCTGCATTCCATTCCCCATTCCGTTTCATTACTTTCCCCATTCCATTCCACATTCTATCCCATTCCATTCCCCATTCCATTGCCCATTCCATTCCATTACATTCAGCTGTCTATTGTCCCTTACATTCCCAATTCCATTTTATTCCATTCACCATTCAATTACACATTCCATTCCCCATTCCATTCCATATACAATTCCACATTCAATTCTATTCCTTTCCCCATTCCATTCCATATACAATTCCACTTTCCATTCCATTCTATTTCCCATTCCATTCCCCATTCCATTCTGCCTTCCATTCTGTTCCTTTCCCCATTCCATGCCGCATTTCATTCCACTCCATTCCCGATAACACTCCCCATAACTTTTCATTGCATTAATCTCTCTAATTCCCCATTCCATTCCATTCCATTGCCCTTTCCTTTCCCCGTTTCATTCTGTTCCATTCACCATTAAATTAACTGTTGCATTCCATTCCATTCCCCATTGCACTCCCTATTCCATTCCCCATTCCATTCCATTCCATTCCCCATTTTTATCCCCTTTCCATTCCTCTCCATTCCCCATTGCATTCCATTCCTTTCCATTCCCAGTTCCATTCTCCTTTCCATAAACCATTCCATTTCATTCAATTCTCCATTCCTTTCCACATTCTATCTCATTCCATTGCCCATTACATTCCATTACATTCAACATGCCATTCCCCCTTCCATTCACAATTCTATTTCATTCCATTCCCCATTCCTTTCCCCATTAAATTCCCCATTCCATTTCATTAATTCCCCATTCCATTCCACATTCTATCCCATTCCTTTCCCCATTCAATTCCCCATTCCATTCCATATACAATTCTGCATTCCATTACATTATATTCTCCCTTCCATTCCCCATTCAATTCCCTGTTCCATTCCATTCCATTCTCCATGCCATTTCCCTTTCCATTCCATTCCAATACCCATTACATTCGACATTCCATTCCATTCTATCCCCTTTTCCATTCTCCATTCCATTCCCCATTACATTTCATTCAATTCCTCATTCCATTCCACATCTAACCCATTCCATTCCCCATCCATTGCCCATTCCATTCCATTACATGCACCATTCCATTCCCCCTTACATTCCCAAAACCATTTCATTCCATTCCCCATTCCATTCCCCAATCCATTCCATATACAATTCCCCATTCCATTCCATTACATTCCTTATTCCATTCCCCATTCCATTAGCCATTTTATCCCATTCCATTCCCCATTTAATTCCATTGCATTCCCCATTCCATTCCCCTTTGCATTCCCAATTTCATTCCAATCCATTCCCCATAACATTCCCCATTCCATTACATTCCATTAACCTTTCCATTCCATGTTCCATTACATTCCAATCCCCATTCAATTTCCAATTCCATCCCCCATTCAATTCAATATAAAATTCCACATTCCATTCTAACCATTCCCCATTCCATTCCCAAATCCATTTTCCATTCCATTCCTCATTCCATTCCACATTCTATCACATTCCATTCCTCATTCCATTGCCCATTCCATTCCATTATATTCAACATTCCATTCCCCCTTCCATTCCCAATTCCATTTCATTCCATTCAGCATTCATTTCCCCATTATATTCCCATTCCATTCCATTCATTTCCACATTCCATTCCATATACAATTCCGCATTCCATTCCATTCCATTCCGAATCCCACTCCCCATTTCATTTTCCGTTCCAATAGATTCCATTTCCCATTCCATTTCCCTTTCCGTTATATTCTATTCGCCATTCCATTCCAAATTCCATTCCATTCCATTCCCAAAGCCATTCTGCATTCCATTCCCCATTCCATTTCATTCCTTTCCCCATTCCATTCCACATTCTATGCCATTCGATTCCCCATTCCATTGCCCATTCCATTCCATTACGTTCATCAGTCTATTGCCCCTTCCATTCCCAATTCCATTTTATTCCATTCACCATTCAATTACAAATTCCATTCCCCATTCCATTCCGTATACAATTCCACATTCAATTCTATTCCCTTCCCCATTCCATTCCATATACAATTCCACATTCCATTCCATTCTATTACCCATTCCATTCCACCTTCCATTCCATTCCTTTCCCCATTCCATTCCCCATTCCATTAAATTCCAATCCCAATTCCATTCCCCATCCATTCCCCAATCCATTCCATATACAATTCCGCATTCCATTCCATTACATTCCCTATTCTATTCCCCATTCCATTAGCCATTTTGTCCCATTCCATTCCCCATTCCATTTCACAATCCATTCCCCATTTTATTCCATTCCATTCACCATTCCTTTCCCCTTACCATTCCCAATTTCGTTCCAATCCATTCCCCATAACATTCCCCATTCCATTTCATTCCATTAACCTTTCCAATTCATGTTCCATTACATTCCAATCCCCATTCAATTCCCAATTCCATTCCACATTCAATTCAATATACCATTCCACATTCCATTCCACACAATTCCCCATTCCATTCCATATTCCATTCCATTCCATTCCCAATTCCATTTTCCATTCAATTCCCAATTAAATTCCACATTCTATCACTTTCCTTTCCCCATTCCTTTGCCCATTCCATTCCTTTATATTCAACATTCCATTCCCCCTTCTGTTCCCAATTCCATTTCATTCCATTCCACATTCATTTCCCCATTATATTCCCATTCCATTCCATTCATTTCCACATTCCATTCCATATACAATTCCGCATTCCATTCCATTCCACTCCGCATTCCACTCCCCATTTCATTCCCCGTTCCATTCCATTCCATTTCCCATTCCAATTACCTTTCCATTACCTTCTATTCCCCATTGCATTCCAAATTGCATTCCATTCCATTCCCAAAGCCATTCTGCATTCCATTCTTCATTTCATTTCATTCCTTTCCCCATTGCATTCCACATTCTATGCCATTCCATTCCCCATTCCATTGCTCATTCCATTCCATTACTTTCAGCAGCCTATTGCCCTTTCCATTACCAATTCCATTTTATTCCATTCACCATTCAATTACACATTCCATTCCCCATTCCATTCCATATACAATTCCACATTCCATTCCATTCTATTACCCATTCCATTCTGCCTTAAATTCCATTCCATTCCCCATTCTATTCCGTATTCCATGCCATTCCATTCCCCATTGCATTCAATAAACAATTCCGCATTCCATTCCATTCCATTCCGCATTCCATTCCCCTTCCATTCCATTACATTCACCATTCTGTTCCATATACAATTCCACATTCCATTCCATTCCATTCCCCTTTCCATTCCACTTTTCATTCCTTTCCATTCTCCATTAAATTAACCATTACATTCAATTCCATTCCACATTCCACTCCCCGTTCAATTTCCCGTTCCATTCCATTCCATTCCCCATTCCATTTCCCTTTCCATTATATTCTATTCCCCATTCCATTCCAAATTCCATTCCATTCCATTCCCAAAGCCATTCTGCACTCCATTCCCCATTCCATTTCATTCATTTCCCCATTCCATTCCACATTCTATGCCATTCCATTCCCCATTCCATTGCTCATTCCATTCCATTACATTCAGCAGTCAATTGCCCCTTCCATTCCCAATTCCATTTTTTTCCATTCACCATTCAATTACAAATTCCATTCCTCATTCCATTCCGTATACAATTCCACATTCCACTGCATTCCATTCCCCATTCCATTCCATATACAATTCCACATTCCATTCCATTCTATTACCCATTCCATTCCGCCTTCCATTCCATTCCTTTCCCCATTCCATTCCCCATTCCATTCCATTCCATTCCCCATTCCATTTCCCTTTCCTTTTCATTCCATTCCCCATTTTATTCCACATTCCATTAAATTCCAATCCCAATTCCATTCTCCATTCCATTCCCCATTCCATTTCCTTCAGTTCCCCATTCCATTCCACATTCTATCCCATTACATTCCCCATTCTATTGCCCATTGCATTCCATTCCATTCAACATTCCTTTCCTCTTCCATTCAGAATTCCATTTCATTCCATTCCCTATTCATTTCCACATTCCATTCCGCATTGCATTCCATTCCATTCCCCATTCCATTCCATTTCATTCCCCATAACATTCCCCATTCCCTTTCATTCCACTAAAATTTCCATTCCCCTTTCCATTATATTCCATTCCCCATTCCTTTCCCCATTCCTTTCCATTCCATTCCTCTTTCCATTCCCCGTTTCATTCTTTTCCATTCTCCATTAAATTAACCTTTGCATTCCATTCCTTTCCCCATTACACTCCCAGTTCCATTCCCCGTTAAATTCCATTCCATTACCCATTCCATTTCTCTTTCCATTCCCTTCCATTTCCTCTTTCATTCCCCATTCCATTCCATTCCGTTCCATTACCAATATCATACTCCTTTCCATTCCCCATTCCATTTCATTGAATTCCAAATCCCATTCTACATTCTATCCCATTCCATTAACTATTCCATTTCCCATTCCATTTCATTACATTCAACATTCCATTCCCCCTTCCATTAATAAAATCCATTCCGTTCCATACCCCATTCGATTCCCCATTCCATTCCCCATTCCATTCCATATACAATTCCGCATTTCATTCCATCCCATTCCCCTTTCCATTCTCCATTCCATTCCATTCAACATCCCATTCCTCATTCCATTCCCCATTCCATTACATTCAACTTTCCATTTTCCATTCCATTCCCCGTTCCAGTCCATTTCATTCCCCATTCCTGTCCATATACAATTCCACATTCCATTCCATTCCATTCCCCATTCCATTACCCATTCCATTCCATTAAATTCCCCATTCCATTCCATTCAATTCCCCATTCCATTCCATATACAATTCCGCATTCCATTCCATTCCATTCCCCATCCCATTCCCCGTTCTATTCCATTACGTTCCCCTTTCAATTCCATAGAAAATTCTCCATTCCATTTCATTCCATTCCCCATTTCATTCCATATACAATTCCACATTCCATTCCATTCCATTCAACATTCCATTCCCCATTCCATTCCCCATTCCATTCCATATACTATTCCACATTCTATTCCATTCCATTCCATTCCCCATTCCATTCTGCATTTTATTCCCCATTCCATTCCATTACATTCACTATTCCACTCCATACACAATTCAGCATTCCATTCCATTCCATTGCCCATTCCATTCCATATAAAATTCCGCATTCCATTCTATTCCATTCCCCATTCTATTCCGTATTCCATGCCATTCCATTCCCCATTGCATTCAATATACAATTCCGCATTCCATTCCATTCCATTCCACATTCCATTCCCCCTTCCATTCCATTACATTCACCATTCCGTTCCATATACAATTCCACATTCCATTCCATTCCATTCCCCTTTCCTTTCCACTTTTCATTCCTTTCCATTCTTCGTTAAATTAACCGTTACATTCTATTCCATTCCACATTCCACTACCCGTCCAATTCCCCATTCCATTCCATTCCATTCCCCATTCCATTTCCCTTTCCTTTATATTCTATTCCCCATTCCATTCCAAATTCCATTCCATTCCATTCCAAAAGCCATTCTGCATTCCATTCCCCATTCCGTTTCATTCCTTTCGCCATTCTATTCCACATTCTATCCCATTCCATTCCCCATTCCATTCCCCATTCCATTCCACCTTCCATTCCATACCTTTCCCCATTCCATTCTGCATTTCATTCCATTCCATTCCCGATAACACTCCACATAACATTTCATTGCATTAATCTCTCTAATTCCCCGTTCCATTCCATTCCAGTCCACATACAATTTCAGGTTACATTTCATTCCATTGCCCTTTCCTTTCCCCGATTCTTTTCATTCCATTCACCATTAAATTAACCGTTGCATTCCATTCCATTCCCCATTACACTCCCTATTCCATTCCCCGTTACATTCCATTCCATTCCCCATTTTAATCCCCTTTCCATTCCACTCCATTCCCCATTGCATTCCATTCCTTTCCATTCCCAGTTCCATTCTCCTTTCCATACCCCAATGCATTTCATTGAATTCCCCATTCCTTTCCACATTCTGTACCATTCCATTGCCCATTACATTAAATTACATTCAACATGCCATTCCCCCTTCCATTCACAATTCTATTTCATTCCATTCCCCAATCTATTCCCGATTCAATTCCCTATTCCATTTCATTAATTCCCCATTCCATTCCACATTCTATCCCATTCGATTCCCCATTTTATTCCCCATTCCATTTCATTCAATTCCACTTTTCATTCCACATTCTATCCCAATCCACTTCTCAATCCATTTCATTCTATTAACCATTCCATTCCATATACAATTCCACATTCCGTTGAAGGTGCACAGAGTGTAGGTGCAGATACAGAGGGTGCAGGTGAACAGAGTTTAGTTGCAGATGCAGTGGGAGCAGGTTCACAGAGTTTAGGTGCTGTTGCAGATGGTGCAGGTGCCCAGAGTGTAGGTGCAAAAGCAGAGGTGCACCTGTACAGAGTGTAGGTGCGCAGGGTGCAGGTGCACAGAGTGTAAGTGCAGATGCAGAGGGAGTAGGTACACAGAGTGTAGGTGCAGATGTAGAGGGTGCAGTTTCACAGAGTGCAGGTGCAGATGCACAGGGTGCAAGTGCACAGAGTGTAGATGCAGATGTAGAGGGTGCAGGTGCACAGAGTGTAAAAGCAGATGCAGAGGGTGCAGGTGAACAGAGTGTAGGTGCACAGGGTGCAGGTGCACAGATTGTAGGTGCAGATGCAGAGTGTGCAGGTACACAGACTGTACGTGCAGATGAAGTGTTTGCTGGTGCCCAGAGTGTAGGTGCACATGCAGAAGGTGCACGTGCACTGAGTGTACGTGCACAGGGTGCAGGTGCACAGAGTGTAGGTGCAGGTGCAGGGGGTGCAGGTGCACAGAGTGTAGTTGCAGATGCAGAGGGTGCATGTGCACAGAGAGTAGGTGAAGATGCAGATAGTGCAGGTGCACAGAGTGTAGGTGTAGATGCAGAGGGTGCAGGTGCACCGAGTGTAGGGCCAGATGCAGAGGGTGCACTTTCACAGAGTGTAAGTGCACAGGGTGCAGGTGCACAGAGTATAGGTGAAGTTGCAGAGGGTGCAGGTTCACAGAGTGTATTTGCAGATGCAGAGGGTGCAGGTGCACAGAGTGTAGGTGAAGATGCAGAGGGTGCACATGCACAGAGTGTAGATGCAGATGCCAAGGGGGCAATTGCACAGAGTGTAGGTGCAGATTGAGAGGGTGCAGTTGCACAGGGTGTATGTGCAGATGCAGAGGGTGCAGGTGCACAGGCTGTAAGTTAAGATGGTGCAGGGGCACAGAGTGTAGGTGCAGATGAAGATGGTGCCGGTGCACAGAGTGAAGGTGCAGAGGCAGAGGATGCATGTGCACAGAGTGTACGTGCACAGGGTGCAGGTGCACAGAGTGTAGGTGCAGTTGCAGAGGGAGCAGGTGCACAGTGTGTAGTTTCAGATACAGACGGTGCAGGTGCACAGAGTGTAGGTGCAGATGCAGAGGCCACACGTGCACAGAGTTTAGGTGCACAGGGTCCAGGTGCACAGTGTGTAGGTGGATATGCAGAGGGTGGAGGTGTAATGGGTCCAGATGCAGAGAGTGCACGTTCACAGGGTGTAGGTTAGGATGCAGAGGGTGAAGGTGCAAGGAGTGTATGTGCAGATGCAGATGGTGCAGAAGATCAGTTTGTAGGTGCAGATGCAGAGGGTGCAGGTGCACAGGATGTAGGTCAGATGCATAGTGTGCACATGCACAGAATGCAGATGGACAGGGTACAGGTGCACAGAGTGTATGTGCAGGGGCCGAGAGTGCAGGGTCACAGTGTTTAGGTGCAGTTGCAGAGGGTACACATGCACAGAATGTAGGTGCAGATGCAGAGGGTGAAGGTGCACAGAGTGAAGGTGCAGATGCAGAGGGTGTAGCTGCACAGGGTGCAGATGGAGAGGGTGCACGTACACAGGGAATAGGTGCGGATGCAGAGGATGCAATTGCACAGAGTGTAGGTGAAGATGCAGAGGGTGCAGGTGCACAGGCTGTAGGTTAAGAGGGTGGAGGTGCACAGAGATTAGGTGCAGATGCAGTGGGTGACGGTGCACAGAGTGTAGGTGCGGATGCAGAGGGTGGACATGCATAGAGTGTACGTGCACAGGTTGCAGGTTCACAGAGTGTAGATGCATTTGCAGAGGGTGCAGGTGCACAGAGTGTGGTTGCAGATGCAGAGGGTGCAGGTGCACAGAGTGTAGGTGTAGATGCAGAATGTGCAGGCACACAGAGTGTAGGTGCAGATGCAGAGGGTGCAGGTGCACAGAATGTAGGTGCAGATGCAGAGGGTGCAGGAGCACAGAGTGTAGCTGCAGATGCAGAGGGTGCAGTTGCACAGAGTGTAGGTGTAGATGCAGAGGGTGCAGTTGCACAGAGTGTAGGTGCACAGGATGCAGATACACAGAGTGTAGGTGCAGATGAAGAGGGGGCTGGTGCACAGAGTGTAGGTGCAGATGCAGCGGGTGCACGTACACACAGTGTAGGAACACAGGGTGCATTTGCACAGACTTTAGATGCAGATGCAGAAGGTCCAGGTGGACAGAGTCAAGGTGCAAATGTAGACGGTTTACGTGCGCAGAGTTTAGGTGCACAAAGTGCAGGTGCACAGAGTTTAGGTGCAGATGCAGAGGTTGCACGTGCACAGAGTGTAGGTGCACAGGGTGGAGGTGCAGAGTGTAGGTGCAGATGCAGAGAGTGCACATGCACAGAGTGTAGGTGCAGTTGCGGAGGGTGCAGGTGCACAGAGTGTAGGTGCAGATGCAGACGGTGCTGGTATACAGAGTGTAGGTGCACAGGGTGCAGGTGCATAGAGTGTAGATGCAGAAGCAGAAGTTACAGGTGCACAGAGTGTAGGTGCAGATGCAGAGGGTGCACGTGCACAGAGTGTAGGTGCACAGGGTGCAGGTGCACAGAGTGTAGGTGCAGATGCAGAGGGTGCAGGTGCACAGAGTGTAGGTGCAGATGCAGAGGGTGCACGTGCACAGAGTGTAGGTGCACAGGGTGGAGGTGCACAGACTGTAGGTGCAGATGCAGAGGGTGCAGGTGCACAGAGTCTAGGTGCACATGTAGAGGGTGCACGTGCACAGAGTGCAGGTGCAAAGGGTGCAGGTGAACAGAGTGTAGGTGCAGATGCAGATGGTTCACGTGCACAGAGTGTAGGTGCAGTTGCACAGGGTGCAGGTGCACAGATTGTAGGTGCCGTTGCAGAGGGTGCAGGTGCACAGAGTGTAGATGCGGATGCAGAGGGTGCACGTGTACAGAATGTAGGTGCAGAGGGTGCAGGTGCACAGTGTAGATGCGGATGCAGAGGGTGCACGTGTACAGAATGTAGGTGCAGAGGGTGCAGGTGCACAGAGTGAAGTTTCAGATGCACATGGTGAAGGTGCACAGAGTGTAGGTGCAGATGCAGAGGGGGCAGGTGCACAGAGTGTAGGTGCAGATGCTGAGGGTGTACGTGTACAGAGTGTAGGTGCAAAGGGTGCAGGTGCACAGAATTTAGGCGCAAATGCAGAGGGTGCACGTGCACAGAGTTTAGGTGCACGGGGTGCAGGTACACAGACTGTAGGTGCAGATGCAATTGGTGCACATGCACAGAGTGTATGTGCAGTTGCAGAGGGTGCAGGTGCACAGAGTGTAGGTGAAGATGCAGAGGATGCAATTGCACAGAGTGTAGGTGCAGATTGAGAGGTGCAGTTGCACAGGGTGTATGTGCAGATGCAGATGGTGCAGGTGCACAGGCTGTAGGTTCAGATGGTGCAGGAGCACAGAATGTAGGTGTAGATGCAGAGAGTGCAGGTACACAGAGTGTAGGTGCAGATGCAGAGGGTGTAGGTGCACAGAGTGTAGGGGCAGATGCAGAGGGTGCAAGTGCACAGAGTGTAGGTGCAGATGCAGAGGGTGCAAGTGCACAGAGTGTAGCTGCAGATGCACAGGGTGCAGGTGCACAGAGTGCAGGTGCAGATGCAAAAGGTGCAGGTGTCTAGAGTGTAGGTGCAGATGCAGAGGGTGCACGTGCACAGAGTATACGTGCACAGGGTGCAGGTGCACAGAGTGTAGCTGCAAATGCAGAGGGTGCAGGTGCACAGAGTGTAGGTGCAGATGCAAAAGGTACAGGTGTCTAGAGTGTAGGAGCAGATGCAGAGGGTGCACGGGCACAGAGTTTACGTGCACAGGGTGCCGGTGCACAGAGTGTAGCTGCAGATGCAGAGGGTGAAGTTGCACAGAGTGTAGGTGCAGATGCAGAGGGTACAGGTGCACAGAGTGTAGGTGCAGTTGCAGAGCTTGTAGGTGAACAGAGTTCAGGTGCAAATGCAGAGTGTGCACATGCACTGAGTGCAGGTGCAGTTGCAGAGGTTGCAGGATCACAGAGTGTAGGTGCAGATGCAGATGGTGCAGGTGCACAGAGTGTAGGTGCAGATACAGAGGGTGCATGTGTACAGAGTGTAGGTACACAGCGTGCAGGTGCACAGATATTAGATGCAGATGCAGAAGGTGCAGGTGCACAGCGTCTAGGTGCACATGCAGAGGGTGTACGTGCACAGAGTTTAGGTGCACAAAGTGCAGGTGATCAGAGTGTAGGTGCAGATGCAGAGGTTGCACGTGCACAAAGTGTAGGTGCACAGGGTGCAGGGGCACAGAGTGTAGGTGTAGATGCAGAAGGTGGAGGTGCACAGAGTGTAGGTGTAGATGCAGAGGTTGCACGAGCACAGAGTGTAGGTGCACAGGGTACAGGTGTACAGTGTGTAGGTGCAGATGCAGAGGGTGCAGGAGCACAGAGTCTAGGTGCACATGCAGAGGGTGCATGTGCACAGAGTTTAGGTGCACAGGGAGCAGGTACACAGAGTGTAGGTGCAGATGCAGAGGGTGCACGTGCACAGATTGTAGGTGCAGTTGCACAGGGAGCAGGTGTACAGATTGTAGGTGCAGATGCAGAGAATGCAGGTGCACAGAGTGTAGGTGCCGTTGCAGAGGGTGCAGGTGCACAGAGTGTAGGCGCAGATGCAGAGGGTGCACTTGTACAGAATGTAGGTGCCGAGGGTGCAGGTGCACAGAGAGTAGTTTCTGATGCAGATGGTGAAAGTGCACAGAGTGTAGGTGCCTATGCAGAGGGGGCAGTAGCACAGAGTGTAGGTGAAGATGCAGAGGGTGCACATGTACAGAGTGTAGGCGCAAAGGGTGCAGGTACAAAGAATTTAAGAGAACATGCAGAGGGTGCACGTGCACAGAGTTTAGGTGCACGGGATGCAGGTCCACAGACTGTAGGTGCAGATGCAGTTGGTGCACGTGCACAGAGTGTAGCTGCAGTTGCAGAGTGTGCAGGTGCACAGAGTGTAGGTGAAGATGCAGAGGGTGCACGTGAACAGAGTTTAGGTGCACAGGGTGCAGGTGCACATAATGTAGGTGCAGATGCAAAGGGTGCAGGTGCACAGAGTTTAGTTGCAGATGCAGAGGGTGCAGGTGCACAGAGTGTAGGTGCAGACGCAGAGGGAGCAGGTGCACAGAGGGTAGGTGCAGATGCACAGGGTACAGGTGCAGAGAGTGCAGGTGCATATGCAGAGGGTGCACGTGCACAGAGACTAGGTGCACATGAAGAGGGTGCACGTGTACAGAGTTTAGGTGCACATGTTGCAGGTGCACAGAGTGTAGGTGCAGATGCAGAGGGTGCACATGCACATAGTGTAGGTGCCGTTGCAGAGGGTCCAGGTGAACAGAATGTAGGTGCAGATGGCGAGGGTGCACTTGTACAGAGTGTAGGTGCACACGGTGCAGGTGCACAGAGTGCAGGTGCAGATACAGAGGGTGCAGGTGCACAGAGTGTAAATCCAGATGCTGATGGTGAACGTGAATAGAGACTAGGTGCACATGAAGAAGGTGCACGTGTACAGAGTTTAGGTGCACTTGGTGCAGTTGCACTGAGTGTAGGTTCAGATGCAGAGGGTGCAAGTGCACAGAGTTTAGGTGCAGTTGCAGAGGGTGTAGGTGCACAGAGGGTAGGTGCAGATGCAGAGTTTTCAGGTGCACAGATTGTAGGTGTAGATGAAGAGGTTGTACGTGCATAGAGTGTAGGTGCACAGGGTGCAGTTGCACAGAGTGTAGGTGCAGATGCAGAGGTTGCAGGTGCACAGAGTCTAGGTGCACATGCAGAGGGTGCATGTGCACAGAGTGTAGGTGCATAGGGAGCAGGTACACAGAGTGTAGGTGCAGATGCAGAGGGTGCAGGTGCACAGAGCTTAGGTGCACAGGGTGCAGGTGCACAGAGTGTAGGCGCAGATGCAGAAGGTGCACGTGCACGGAGTGTAGGTTAAGATACAGAGCGTGCACGTGCCCGGAGTGTAGTCGCACAGGATGCAGTTGCACAGAGTGTAGGTGCAGATGCAGAGGGTGCAGGGGCACAGAGCATAGGCGAACATGCAGAGGGTGCACGTGCACAGAATTTAGGTGAACAGGGTGCAGGTGCACAGAGTGTAGGTGCAGATGCAGAGGGTGCACGTGTACAGAGTGTAATTGTACAGGGTACAGGTGCACAGAGGGTTGGAGCAGATGCAGAGCGTGCAGGTACACAGAGTGCATGTGCAGTTGCAGAGGGTGCAGGAGTACAGAGTGTAGGTGCACAGGGCTCAGTTTCACAGAGTGTAGGTGCAGTTGCAGATGGTGCAGGTGCACAGCATGTAGGTGCAGATGCAGAGGGTGCAGGCGAACAGAGTTTACGTGCACAGGGTGCTGGTGGACAGGGTGTAGGTGCATATGCAGAGGTGCAGGTCCACAGAATGTAGGTGCAGATGCAGAGGGTGCACGTGCACAGAGTGTAGGTGCACAGGGTGTAGGTGCACAGAGTTCAGATGCAGATGAAGAAGGTGCAGGTGCACAGAGTCTAGGTGTACCTGCAGAGGGTGCACATGCACAGAGTTTAGGTGCACAAGGTGCAGGTGCACAGAGTATAGGTACAGATGCAGAGGGTGCACGTGCAGAGTGTAGGTGCAGTTGCAGATTGTGCAAGTTCACAGAGTGTAGGTGCAGATCCAGAGGGTGCACGTGCACAGATTGTAGGTGAAGTTACAGTGGGGGCAGGTGCACAGAGTGTAGTTGTAGAGGCAGAGGGTGCAGATGCACAGAGTGTAGGTGCAGATGCAGATGGTGAACGTGCACAGACTGTAGGTGCACAGGGTGCAGGTGAACAGAGTGTAGGTGCAGATGCAGAGGGTGGAGGTGCACAGAGTGTAGGTGCAAATGCAGAGTGTACACGTGCAAAGAGTGTAGATTAACAGGGTGCAGGTGCACAGAGTGTAGGTGCAGATGCAGAGGGTGCAGGTGCACAGAGCGTAAATGCAGATGCTGAGGGTGCATGTGCACAGAGACTAGGTACACATGAAGAGGGTGCACGTGTACAGAGTTTAGGTGCACTTGGTGCAGTAGCACAGAGTGTAGGTTCAGATGCAGAGGGTGCAAGTGCACAGAGTTTAGGTGCAGTTGCAGAGGGTGTAGGTGCACAGATGGTAGGTGCAGATGCAGAGTTTGCAAGTGCACAGACTGTATGTGCAGATGCAGAGGTTGAACGTGCATAGAGTGTAGGTGCACAGGGTGCAGTTGCACAGAGTGTCGGTGCAGATGCAGAGGGTACAGTTGCACAGACTCTAGGTGCACATGAAGAGGGTGCACGTGCAAGAGTGTAGGTGATCCGGGTGCAGGTACACAGAGTGTAGGTGCAGATGCAGAGGGTTCAGGTGCACAGAGTCTTGGTGCACTTGCACAGGGTGCACATGCACAGAGTTTAGGTGCACAGGGTGCAGGTGCACAGAGTTTAGGTGCAGATGCAGAGCATGCACGTGCACAGAGTGTAGGTGCTGTTGCAGAGGGTGCAGGTGCACAGAGTGTAGGTGCAGATGCAGAGGGTGCACTTGTACAGAATGCAAGTGCAGAGGGTGCAGGTGCACAGAGTGTAGTTTCTGATGCAGTTGGTGAAGGTGCACAGAGTGTAGGTGCCGATGCAGACGGGGCAGGTGCACAGAATGTAGGTGAAGATGCAGAGGGTGCACGTGTACAGAGTGTAGGCACAACGGGTGCAGGTACACAGAATTTAGGAGAACATGCAGAGGGTGCACGTGCACAGAGTTTAGGTGCACGGGATACAGGTACACAGACTGTAGGTGCTGAGGAAGTTGGTGCACATGCACAGAGTGTAGCTGCAGTTACAGAGGGTGCAGGTGCACAGAGTGTAGGTGAAGATGCAGAGGGTGCACGTGCAAAGAGTGTAGGTGCAGACGCAGAGGGAGCAGGTGCACAGAGGGTAGATGCAGATGCACAGGGTACAGGTGCAGAGAGTGCAGGAGCATATGCAGAGGGTGCACGTGCACAGAGACTAGGTGCACATGCGAGGGTGCACGTGTACAGAGTTTAGGTGCACATGGTGCAGATGCACAGAGTGTAGGTGCAGATGCAGAGGGTGCACCTGCACATAGTGTAGGTGCCGTTGCAGAGGGTCCAGGTGAACAGAGTGTAGGTGCAGATGGCGAGGGTGCACTTGTACAGAGTGTAGGTGCACACGGTGCAGGTGCACAGAGTGTAGGTGCAGATGCAGAGGGTGCAGGTGCACAGAGTGTAAATTCAGATGCTGAGGGTGCACGTGAACAGAGAATAGATGCACATGAAGAGGGTGCACGTGTACAGAGTTTAGGTGCACTTGGTGCAGTTGCACTGAGTGTAGGTTCAGATGTAGAGGGTGCAAGTGCACAGAGTTTAGGTGCAGTTGCAGAGGGTGTAGGTGCACAGAGGGTAGGTGCAGATGCAGAGTTTGCAGGTGCACAGACTGTAGGTGCAGATGCAGAGGTTGCACGTGCATAGAGTGTAGGTGCACAGGGTGCAGTTGCACAGAGTGTAGGTGCAGATGCAGAGGGTACAGGTGCACAGACTCTAGGTGCACATGAAGAGGGTGCATGTGCACAGAGTGTAGGTGCACCGGGTGCAGGTACACAGAGTGTAGCTGCAGATGCAGAGGGTGCAGGTGCACAGAGTCTTGGTGCACATGCACAGGGTGCACGTG
>PVKV010028125.1:0-25374 GCA_004027835.1 Alouatta palliata | reverse complement strand
CTACTGCCTTCTGTGCTATTGATTCTGACCTCTGGGTCCTTCTCCATGCAGAATGGCCAATTTTTGCAATCAAGTAGCTCAACCGCTCAGGCGAGCCACATCCCCGTCACAGGTCCTGTAAGGGAGATCAGGAAACTCTCTCATTTCATCTTTAAAGTTTTTGAAGTCTCAACAAGGATATTTATAGCAGCCATATGCTTGTGATTTTTATCCTGACTTTCATTTAGTGTGCTGTATTTTATATTTGCTGAAGCTCTTTCTTTCTTTTTGAGAATCTTTTGCTTGCAAAAACTGGGGATGAAAAAGCATTTTCTTTTCAACCCAGAAATCTCTGGATCCTTTATATTTCTTCTAAATTCCTAAAATATAAATTAAAATGGAACAGTTTCTTTTCTAGCCTCTCTCCGCCTACCAATGTTGTATTTAATTACAGGAAGTTAGAAAAAGCCTGGTGGCATTTTTCTCATTCAGTCCACAAAGCTCTCCAGCTAAATCAAAAAGTTTGCTGGGTATTTTATTTAATGTCCATATTACAACAGGGAACTGTGTGGCCAAACTTTCCAGTAACAATATCCTCAATGTTTTCAGCATCCTTATTGTCTCTTGAAGCCCCTTCCAGCTTTAATCGTCTTCTCGAGTCCCTTTCATCTTCTTCTTGCTATCTTGTCCCAGAGCCGATGTGTTTCAGGGTTTTATTGTGGTAACACCTTTATCCCAGGCACCCAACTTTATAGGTTACAACCAGGGAAGAAGACTTATCATGAGTGATAAGGAATCGGGATTTATTATAGGGTAGACAAATCAATAGAATAATGTTATCACTGCATTTGGTGGTCAGACTGAAGTTGCTATAGATCAATAAGGCCAGAAGTGGAAAAAAAACCAAACCACAAATGTGGTGTGAAGTCTGAAAAATATAGCACCAGCCTAGCTATATTCACACAGTACAAAATTACTGAAATGTATGTGATTTCTTAGAGAGGGTTAACTCATCCCCAAGTATACATTTTTTACTGTTCTTTTAAAAAGCATATATATTTATGGGGTGCAACATGATATTTTGATATATGTATATATTGCAGAACTATTAAATCAAGCCATGTAACATATCCATCACATGTACCTACTTTTTTTGTGTGTGATGACATTTAAAATAGACTCTGTAAGTAATTTTCAAGTATTCCATACATCCTTATTAACTGTAGTCATTGTGTTGTACAATAGATCTTGAGAATTTATTCCTCTTAACTGAAATTTTCTTTTTTTTTAATTGCATTTTAGGTTTTGGGGTACTGTCTACAATTTGACCAGTGTTTTCCATTTCTCCTCTAAACCCCTAACACCTTGACTCCTGGTTACCCCCATCCTACTCTTCACTTCTATGAGTTTAACTTTTAGATTCCACATAGAAGTGAGATCATGCAGTATTCTTCATTCTGTGCCTGGCTTATTTCATTTAGTATAGTGCCTTCCAGTTTCATCCATGTTGTTTTAAATGACGTTTCCTTCTATTTCATGGTTGAATAATATTTCTGTGTGTGTGTGTGTGTACACGTATATTTTCTTTGTTCATTCATCCATTCATGGACACTTAGGTTGATTCTATATTTTGGCAACCTTTTCTTTTTCTTCAACTATTAGGAGCTAATAGGATGCTCATGAATCTCATAGCACTGACAAGCCAATTTAGTCAAAAGCCAATTCCCAGTTGCGAGGGCTGTTATTATAGAAGCCAGTATTTAGCATTGCCAAGTCTATCGCAAGAAACTTAGCTGGAAGTGAGTGAAAAAGAGTAGATGGAAAGTAACCTGGTTTCAGCTCTGAAAGAATGTTAGGGCTGTTTGTTTAATGCCAGGCTATCAGTGCTTGTTGTGTATGTGTGTGTATATATATATATATATATATATATATATACACATATATATATATATATATATATATATATATATATATACACATACATATATATATATATATATATATATATATATATATATATATACACATTGCAAATTTAAACTCAGTTAAGGATGTTTCCTAGTAGAAAAATTATTCTGATGACCATATTTACCATATTTTTTGAGGAGAATTCACCTAAACATATTCTCTTCTTTTTTTTGCAAGTGTCAGTTGAAACACTGCTACTATCTTACAAAGACTAGACATTTGCAAAAATGTATATATATCTTTGCAATCCAGAAAGTGCTCTTAATTTTCATTTTCTGAAATGTCATTGTTGCTCTAAAGGAGAGCTTTATCAAGGAATGTTGCTTCCACAGTGGAAAAGGATTTTTAGCTTCCTGCCTCTACCCTTTATTATAGATTTGCTTAGGCCTTATCTTAGTCAGTTCAAGGTGCTATAACAAATATACCATAGTCTGACTGGCTTAAACAGTAAGCATTTACTTATTACAGTTCTGGGAAGTCCAAGATCAAGGTGCTGATAGATCTGGTATCTATGAGGACCTACTTCCTGCTTTGCAGATGACACCCTTGTATTTTCACATGGTGAAGATCAGAGAGAGAGAGGAAACAAGTTCTCTTATGTTTCTTCTTAAAAGGACGATAATCTCATTCATGGAAGCCCCATCCTCATGACCTAATTACTTTCCAAAGGTCTCACCTCCAAATACCATCACAGAGTATTAGGCTTCAACATATGAATTTTGTGGTGACCCAAACACTCAGTCTATAGCAGACCTACAAAACTTTCCTGCCTTCATGTTTGTTTCAGCTAGAAAAAAATTTCTCAGCAGATTTCCTAGCTGAAGCCGGATTGATGCTTCTGGTGTTCACAAATCTAGCAGCCTAGAGAGAACAGATCATTCCGCCGTGTGCTACAGTTCCTCAATTTTCAAATTAACTTCCAAGTACATGTATACTTAAGACACAATGGCTATATACATGTCAACCTGTAATAATTATACCACCTTGACTCTCCCCAATAAAACTTGGTATTTCCACTCTAGCCAGAGGTCACATTACATGAAATACAGAGCAGGCTCTTGCTGGTTTCCACATGCCACAGAGCCACACAATAAAGCTCTCTACATGGTAAAATGTTTTTTTAACATAGAGATGTTCAAAGACATGGGATGTTTAGTCCTTTTTTTGAGTACTATGTTTCAATACCACTGGAAATAGGATTGGTTCATTTTTATAATTGGTAAATAATATGTATAATAAAAATAAGTTTTCATGTTACAAGAGCTATCAGTTGAATAAAGTTGAGAGAGAAGAAAAAGAGCACAGAAAAAGGGAGAGTGATTTAGATTGTTCATTTTCCCTTATTATTTATTTCTAATGATATATTTACATAAATGTCTGAAAGTATTGATACTGTTTTGTCCTCTTCACCCTGAAGTCTACTGAAAACTAGTAAATTGGTGAAAGTGTAAATTACATTGTCACAAGAGGGCAGTCTTTTCATATATATATTTAAAATAAATTGCCAGTACTGGAGATCTTTCACCTTACATTAGGAAAGAGGGGACGGGAATCCAAAGCAAAGTTAACTCTTCAAAGTGATTATTTTGTCAGGTTCTTTATAAAATTATTGCTAAGAAGTTATTGAATTTAAAATATTTTACATCAGTAAAATAAAACAAGCAGAAAAACACATTTTAATTGCAACAAAATTTTATTAGCTTAAATGTTTAATGAAAATTAAAAAGAACTATGGAAATAGTACATTTGGAAGCTAGAGTGATTAAAGCAATGCAGTATTGTTGTAAAGCCAGATAGCTGAATGAATTAGAATGAAAAGCACAGAAACACAAACAAGTAAGGATTTATTATACAACTGAAGAGTCACTTTAACCAACTGGAGAATAAATGAGGGTAGGCCCTTAACTTGTAACACAGAATAACATTAATTGTTAGTAGATTAAACATTTAAATGTGAAAGATGAAATAACACGCCAGAGGAAAAGCTAGAAATGTTCACATAATTTAATAACAAAAAAGCCTTCCTGAGAAAATCACATAAGGAATGCACCGAAGTAGAGAAAACACAGACTTAGGATTGGGTACACACTGTAAATTCTCCAGCTCAAAGATATATGAGCAAAATAGAAAGCAAGTGACAAAGAGGGAAACTCTATTTGCAAAAATTACAGATGCCAATAATTGTTACTCCTTCTATATAAGGTCCTCTTAAAAACAATTAAGAAACGGGTGTGGTGGCTCAGGCCTGTAATCCCAGAACTTTGGGAGGCCAAGGCAGTCAGATCACCAGAGGTCGGGAGGTTGAGACCAGCCTGGCCAACATGGAGAAAACCTGTCGCTACTAAAAATACAAAAATGAACCGGGTGTGATGGCACATGCCTGTAGTCCCACCTACTCAGGAGGCTGAGGCAGGAGAATCGCTTGAACCCAGGAGGCGGAGGTTGTGGTGAGCCAAGATCGCACCATTGCACTCCAGCCTAGGCAACAAGAGTGAAACTCCATCTCAAAAAATAATAATAGTAATAATAATTAAGAAAAACATGAGCCCCCAATGGGAAGAATGGACCAAGAACTTAATTCACATAAATCAGGAATTGACTAATAAACAAGAAAAAAATTCAACCTTCTTTATCTCATGTGTGTTATTTTATAGTAAAGCATATGAAAATGCAAATATCAACAAGGTAGCACACTTTGCTTATTAGATTGGAGATTAGCAAATATTAAAGATATTAAATATCTAGTGAGAGTAAAATTGTTGGAAAATATCTCATATACAATTGGGAGAAATGTAAATTACCAAAATCATTCTGAAGAGAAAACCCAGACAAGCACTATTAAGCAACTTCCTCTAATTAAAAGATTAGAAGTGACAGTATTCAGATTTTAACAGAGAGCTCTACCAGCTGGATCTACGATTTTTACTTTACAAAAAAATATTTGTATTAAAGAGTGTATTACTTAGAATCCAAAGCAATACCTAACCAAAAAGAGGGAATGTATTGTAAAACTACTAGGTCTTACAAAGTCTTAGATGTCTTTATTATTTTCTTTTGTTCTGTATTCTCTGCATATCAATGTTACTCTATTTTGTAAAGGACTTCATGTTTCACTTATCCACAAGGTGAAAACATGGCTACAGACAGCTCTTGGATTTACATTTTCTGAATGTAGCCACTCATTCTCCTTCTTCTTTGTATTTCCCAGCAGAATCAACCATGATTGGCCCACTTTGGATTGAGCAGCAATACTGACTTAGCACTTTTGGCCAGAAAAGGAAGACTGCAAGGAAGACTAGCTTGACGTATGTCACATATGCTAAGCTACTTCAGACATATGTGACCTAAAGAAGTTGTATCCTTTAATCAAAATGGTTGTTGCAATGTCAATCATGGTAAGAGAAGGATTGGTTTGTAAATGAGATTATTTAATGTGAAGCAATCCATAATAGGTGTCCAAATATTTCTGAACTTCAAAATGAAAGACTAGACACTGAACCATGTTGAATTCAACAATTCCACCTTGTCAGGTATCTTGTCAGGCAGCTGCTATGTTCTCAGTGCAACAATCCTGCCTTATGTTGTAGCTTTCTTTCAAATGTCAGTACAGTCATGCCCCAATTTCAGATTTTTTGCTTAAAGTTTGATTCAATGAAAACTGAATCAAGCAAAAAAAAAAAAAAAAAAAAAAAGGGAAGTATTCAAAAATAGTTCAGAGGGTGAAATTTCACTTTCATTCAGCTTTGTAAAAGGTAGGATATTTTTGCATTCAAAATTTATTTACATTGTTTTGTTTTGCTATGATACCTCTTTTTTTAACACACATTCACTTCATTAATTTTAAAAAATTTTTGTTTCTATATTTTCTAAATAGTGTATATTATATCAATAAAACATATTTCCCAAATAGTGCATATCCTATTTAAACTTGGGGAAATAAAGAGCTAAAATAGGATGATTTTGGTGGTCAAAGAATATAAAAGCAGTATCATAAAATGGTTCTCTTGCACAGAATATCATAGGAAAACCTCCATTTCATTTACCTGAAGTAAGTTTAATAGATCTGAAGTCTACACTAAGTTATGGCATAATATTTACATAGAGCCTCATCCTCAATCTAGTAGGTCCAAGATTATATCTAAGAGACTAGTGACAATGAAAACAGTTCTAGCAAGGGCTAATCATCATTTCTGTTGAGAAAATTTTCATTCAAAATCACTTTCCAGTTATTGTAGATCCTGCAGGTAATTCTTTAGTACCACCAGTGTGGTAATAAATATTAAGGTCACTGGAACAAGTCCTACAAGATTTGTATTCTGTTTTTTCTTTGCAACTTCCTCATCTCTATGGTGTTATTCTCAAGGCTAATGTTTGGAATGTAACAGCCTGCATAAATAGTAGTTATTGTGATTATTAACCTCTTACAGCTTAGTCCCTTATTCATTCATTAATTCATTCACTTTCCTACTCCCAAAACTGAGTGATGAACATTACTCAATTACTCAGCAGTAAACAAAGAAAGGTTGCTTAATATCATTTTCATATTATTGCCTGAAAATTTAGTTCTTTGATACAGTTCAGTGAATTTATCTTTAATGTTCTTCAGACAAGTACATTATGGTATCCTGCACAAATTTTTTCATGTGGTTCTCAATTACTCCTGGAATACAGTGGATCAGAATGACTGGCTAAGTTCTACTTGGATGGACTTGGTTGAAGGGGAAGAAGCTGGTGGCCGGATGTTCTGTGGGTGGAAGACCCAGGTTGTTGGAAAGACAGGTCTAGAATGTTCATCGAAGTAATGGCCTGTAACTTCCTCTCTTCCATTTTCATGTAAAATTCACAGGCTGATCTTTTGGAGCTTCCTATATTGTTATTGTCTGAATATGATATTTATTTGAATTAGGCTTTACTTGTATGCATATATTTGAAAGGTGGAAATTGCAGCAAATGACTGTTCTGATTTGCATCTTTATAAAGAAAAACAAATTATAGTTCCAGATATCCAGAGTTTGAAAAAGAGATCCATTAATTTTTTTGTGTCTGTGGTTTCAAACACTTGTTTCTTATAATTTGATGTCTTGTAAGATGGGTCCCTTTGGAAACACCACTTGTCTTACAACAGGACTTGGCATAAATTTCTTACCATCCTGTAAATGGGTTGAAGAATAGACTTCATTGGAGAAGTTCAGAGCAAGACAAGATGAGGCACAGTTTATCATTCTCTATTTATTCCCTAAGAGAAGCTTGCTGAAGTTGTGTGCAGTGGGTTTGTGTGCTGTTGCAAGCCTTTGAATTAGAAGATACTGGGAACATGTGAAGTTTCAGTCCTTCCTTCTTGTGGGTAGAAATGAGGAAGCCACTTGTCCCATTGGAAATTGGGCTTGGATTTTACCCCTCCAGCTAGGAGAAGTGGGAGAAAATCCTCATTTCAGTTATTTCTTTGTCAAAAGCAGATACCTGGGCCATTTTCAGAAAGTCTAGCTCCTTGCAAAAAGCTGACAATTTATCTCCTTAGAGGCACACTCATCCATTTTTTAAAAATTAATGATAGCAGCTAAATTTCTGACATTATTTTAAAGTGTGTCATATTTCTTCAGATTTTTCTGACTCAAATTTTATTTAGTTGGCTTTCACATTTCAAAATATCTTTAACCATATCTTACTTAAATTCCCCCAATTTTATTTTCCATGTTACAATTATGCCTTTTATTTTCCTACCTCTAAACTGGTCATTTTCCTAGAAAATAATCTCCCCATTCTGGATGTTTCAAAATACCACTAATTCTTCTAAAATTCAAGCTTAATGTGACCACCTGCATAAAACTTATTTTGTTACCTCAGGTGGAAATGGAATCTGCTCCCACTGAGTGTGCTATATATTCTATGCAGAAGGCTGGCATTTCATTCTACAAACTCAGCTAAGGTCATGTAATCTTTACTTCAATTTACTTTCGGCTTCAAACTCCCATTCCAATGGCTGGGGAGGGAATAAATTAAGTCAGCTGGAATATTCATTCCTTTTATCAAGACCGCATCCTCTGCAGGATTACCTAAAGTCAGAATATAATTTCTTTTTCTGGTGTAATAAGCCTTCAAACAAACAAACTCAAAATTGCTTAAGTTGTACTTTTTAAAATCTAAAGATTTTTTCTCTTTATATCCTAATACAATAGTTCATGATCCAATATTTATTGTAATATTAAAACAAAATTCTAAGAGAAAACATTTTTTTCTTAATTTTTGATTGTAAAAGAGTTTTCTAAGGACAATTATAAAAATCCAAAAACCATAAAAAACTGATGTTTGCCTATATATTAATGATATAAAAACTAAACTCTTCTGGAAAGAACACAAAAAGCAAACTGGAAAATTTTATAAAACATACACAAAAAACAGAGAGTTAATTTTCTTAAGACCTTAATAAAAATGATTTTTAAAATAAGTGAATAAGTATACAGAAGTTCTCTGTAAACATGACATATGAAAACCAGACAGTTTTAACTCCTCTTCCTCTGAAAATCCAATTACAGCAAATGTAAAGAATTTAAAAACAAACTATTAAATCACAGAGAATGAAAAATGAAACCACAACATTTTAGAACTTCTTTAGGTCTTTCATTAAACAAACCCAACAAAAATCTTTCTTGATCATTTATTTTGAGTTGTGTCCTTTGTCTCTGCACCACTTCACAAGACATTTGAGTAAGTTATCTCCTTTTTGCAGTTTTTCCTTTACTTATTTCTATTCTCACGTGAAATAACTCCAATCATGCCTTTGTCAGAATTATCCATTCAAAATGTCTTAGATCAAGGATCATGGCTAACTTCAATGATCAATTCTCTCTCTCTCCCTCTTTTTTTTTTTTTTTTTTTTGAGATGGGGTCTCACTCTGTTGCCCAGGCTGGAGTGCAGTGGCATGATCTCAGCTCACTGCAAACTCTACCTCCCAGGTTCAAATGATTCTCTTGCCTCAGCTTCCCAAGTAGCTGGGGCTACAGGCACTAGCCACCATGCCCAGCTAATTTCTGTATTTTTTAGTATAGATGGGGTTTTACCATGTTGGCCAGGCTGGCCTTGAACTACTGAGCTCAAGTTATCTGCCTGCCTTGGCCTCCCAAAGTTCTGGGATTACAGGCGTGAGCCACCGTGCCTGGCCAATGATCAATTTTGAGTACACACCCTGCCTGATCTGTCAATAGAATTTGACACAACTCATCATTTCTTCCTCCTTAAAGTATTTCTCTCATTTGTGTTTGCAGACATCACATTCTGTTTGTCACTATAGCTTGCTTGCTGATCCTCATCTCCTTGAGGGACAAATACTGACCTGTAAGACCCAGGGCAATCCCTGGACTTGTTTCCTTTCTATCTTCACTCACTTCTTAGATGATCTTATCCAGTCTCTAGCTTTTAAGTACCACGAGTATGCCAATGATTCTAATGCCTATATCTTCAACCTAGACCTCTCCCCTAGATTCCAGACTTGTGTGTACAAACTCCTATCTCCTATTAGATGTCTAATATGCAAATCAGAATGAACATGTCCAAAATCCTGCTGATTTTTCTCCAAAACTTGCTCCTACATTGTTTCCTCTATATCAGTTGGTAACTTCATTGTTCCAGTTGCTCTGACCAAAAACCTTGGAATCATTGTTGACTCCATTTGCTGTCTTTCCCAATGTTAGGATTCTTAGTGAACTGTTGGCTCTACATTTAAAATATATCCAGAATATAACAACATCTTACATTTCTGTTTCTACCATTTGATCCAAACAATCATCTTTTCTTGGCTGGCTAACTTCAATGGTCTCACTATTTCTATCCTTGTCACACACTCACTCTTACTCCCATTCACAAAAAACCCTCACTAAGAATATGTGTCAAAATCCACAGAATAACTTCCAAGGTCCCTTAGTTAACTTCCTCCATCACATTGGCTTCCTTTCCTTTCTCCCAGGAATGCTTCCTCCATGGGCCTTGCATCTGCTGTTTACTTTGCTTGGAATGCTCTTCCCTCAGCTATCCACATGGCTTTCTCTCTGGCTTTGACTCTTTAATATCTAAACCTTTCCCTGCATTTTTTCCTCAGCAGTTATCAGTCATTAAAATCTGATTTTATATTTCATTTATCTTAATTATTCTATCTTCCTGATAGAATATAAGTTCCATGAAAGCAGGAATTTTTATCTTTTTTTAATTGCCATATCCTGAGCCCCTATATTCTCAAGTGGATGCAGTAACTGGCAAGCTGCCAGCCATTTTACTTGCACAGGCTTGAAACTTGATGCCACCTAAGGAAAGATAAAGTGCAGAGCTGAAAATATGAGAAAGTCTGAGAGTTTGTACAGAAAGCTGTTGAACTTCTAGATCCCCTCCTTTATTCTGTGTAGTCAGATGATTCCCTCTTTTCTTCCCAGGATTTTCTTGAGGAATGAAGCTTGTCTTGCAGTCTCATTCTGCTCTGTGTTTACCTATATTATGTGATAACATTATCCTGATGTCATCTGTCTTTCCATCAATGCCAGTAGACCAGCAGCTTCTGGAATGTTGGGAGCATACATTTTTAGCAATGTAGCCTCAGCACCAAAATTAATATTTAGAATGACATTCATTCATTGTTGATTGACTTGCTTAATGGATATTCTAAGCAGGAAATAAAGAGAAACTGAACAACGTCACAATGAGGAGCTAACAACCTAATAGAAGTGGAGATGGGAAGTTATCTAGAATAACTCTCAGAATTCTGACTGACAAGTTCTGATTGCAGAATGAGTCTGCAATGTTTTGCTTGTGATTAACCTTGGAGGTTGGAATAAAATCAACAAAGACATTGTCAGCTTGGGGTATGTGTCTGAGGTGAGGGTTATTTTTCTCTCCAGAATATTACTCTTTTCATATGACAAAAGAAGCAAAAACATTATTAGGATTCAAATGGGTGTATTGAGGGTTCAGGCAGTGGGTAAATATACTCATTCCAAATAAGAGAAATTGGTCAAAACAGGTTATAGACCCCACACAAGTCTGAAATCCAATAGGGCAATTATTAAACCTTAAAAGTTCCAGAAGGATCTCCTTTGATTTCATGTTTCACATCTAAATCATGGTGATGCAAGAGGTGTGCTCCCACGGCCTTGAATAGCTTTGTGCTTGTTGTTTTGTAGGATACAGCCACCCTCTTGGCTGCTTTCACAGGCTTGTGTTGACTGTCTGCAGCTTTCCAGGTGCACGGTGAAAGCTGTTGGTGGACCTACTATTCTGGGGTTTGAAGGACAGTGGTCCTCTTCTCATAGCTCCACTATGCAGTGCCCCAATGGGGACTTGTGTTGGGCTCTGACCCTACATTTCCCTACTTCACTGCCCTAGCAGAGGTTCTCCATGAGGGCTCTGCCCATGCAGTAAACTTCTGCTTGGACATCCAGGTGTTTCCATACATCCTCTGAAATCTAGGAGGAGGTTCCCGAACCTCATTTCTTGACTTCTGTGCACCCACATGCTCAACACCACATGGAAGCTGCCAAGACTTGTGGCTTACACCATCTGAAGCAATGGCCTGAGCTGTATGTTGGCCCCTTTTAGCCACAGCTGGAATGCAGGGCACCAAGTCCTGAGACTGCACAAAGCAGCAAGGCCTTGGGCCTGGCCCAAAAAACCATTTTTTCTTCCTAGGCCTCTGGGCCTGTGATGGGAGGGGCTCCCAGGGAGTCCTCTGACATCCTCTGGAGACATTTTCCCCATTGCCATGGTGATTAATATTTGACTCATTACTTATGCAAATTTCTGGAGCTAGCTTGAATTTCTCTTCAGAAACTGGGCTTTTCTTTTCTATCATATTATTAGACTGCAAATTTCCCAAATTTTTATGCTCTGCTTCTCTTGTAAACATAAGTCCCAATTCAAAACCATATCTTTGTGAATGCACAAAACTGAATGCTTTTAAGAGCACCCAAGTCAGATCTTGAATGCTTTGCTGCTTAGAAATCTCTTCCACCAGATACTCTAAATCATTTCTCTCAAGTTCAAAGTTACACAGATCTCTATCTAGGGCATGGGCTAAATGCTTCCAGTGTCTATGATACAGCATAGCAAGAGTGACCTTGACTCCAGTTTCCAACAAGCTATTCTACAAGTCTCTATGAAGTTCCAAACCGTCCCACATCTTCCTGTCTTCTGAGCCTTCCAAGTCTCTAAGTAGTTTCAAACTTTCTCACGTTTTCTTGTCGTCTTCGAGCCTTTCAAACTGTTTCAACTTCTGCCTGTTACTATCCAGTTCCAAAGTCTCTTCCACATTTTCTTGTATCCTTATTGCAGTGTCCCACTCCCAGTACCAATTAAGTGTGTTAGTCCATTCTCATACTGCTAAGAAGAAATACCTGAGGCTGGGTAATTAATAAAGGAAATAGGTTTAGTTGATTCCCAATTCTGCACGGCTGGGGAGGCCTTCAGGAAATCTATAATCATGGTAGAAGGCAAAGGATAAGCAGGCACCTTCTTCACAAGGCAACAGGACAAAGTGAGTGCCAACAGGGAGAATGCCAGATGCTTATGAAACCATCAGATCTCAAGAGACTCACTCATTATCACAAGAACAGCAGCACCTGGGAAACCACTCCCATAATCCAATTACCTCCACCTGGTCCTGCCCTTGACATGTGGGGATAATGGGGTTACAAGTCAAGGTTAGATTTGTGTGTGGACAGAGTCAAATCATATCAGCTACATAAAGCAAAATTTAGTTTTTCATGTTGACTAGATATAGACTAATATTTATGTTTCAAACTTTACTGTATATTTATAACCAAGAGTAAAATTCAGTTACTCTTTTTCTTAAAAACATATCTTTATTTTTTTTAAATAATAAATATCTACAAAGTGCTAAGCAACATGGAAAAGAAACATCCAAACGTGGTTTTTACTATTGAATTGGGTGGTTAATTCCCAATTGAGTTGCAAGACTCTTTCAATTAGCTTTAGTAAATATATGGTTTCATCACTCTAGTTTGTAATGAGTTATACAATAAACAAAAGGCCCAGATAAACAATTAATTTTACACATACTCTATTTTTCTTCTAAAATAAATGAAGCAAAAATAGGAAGCTTGATTTAGACAATAAGCATTACATATCATAAATTAATAAATTATTCTATTTACTTGCTCATTTTCAAGATTTAAATATGTGAATACATGATCTCAAACCTTGCTAGAAAGAGGTGGATAATACACACTGACATAGCCAACTGATTTTCATGACATAAGTGAGAAGAAGCAGGTATCTCTATATAAATACACAAATGTTTAAAAAGGAAATGATCCGAAAGTTGGTTTCATGATAATTATCTTTCCTTTGGTATCATTATCGTATGTCCTCACTTTATAAAATAAACCTGAAGAAGAGTATGGCTCAGAAACAATATATTTAGATACTAAAAGAAAGGGGTATTAATGCCTGTTTATTACATTCTCATTAGGAACAATATGCAATCCTTAAACATCTGCACTACTTTCTTTCAGGAAATCCACCATTCCACATAGAATCCCAGCCTATTTGTAGTTGAGTGTTGGTTATAGGTGATAATCAAAGGGAGAATGGTGCTTTATCAATGTGTTCAATAAGTGATTTTTGATTAATAGTTTAGTGAAATTTCATCATTGGTACTAATAAAATGACAAAAGTATATATTGTCAATGGATCAAAAATATCATGACAAATACAAAATTAGTACACTATATGATTTTTAAAAAGCTTTTGTCATTCAAGGCAAAAATTGAATAGCAAACCAGAGATAAGTTATATTACTATATATTTCAAAAGACAAGATAGCCATGAAATTGGTTATTTGATGGAATAAGATCTTATTTTTTTCAAAAGACAACTAAAATCAGTGTAGGTAAGTTTCATTTGTGGGTAATACTAGTATCTTTTCTTCTTCTTAGACTTTTGGAACTTTTGGTTACATTCATTACCTCTGTTGTTTTCTGTGCTGCTATCACTATCACTTGTTTGCTTTTGTCTCTTTCGTTTATTTATCTGATAAAGGTCAGAGTCACTTGGTTGTTGGTGTGTCCATTTATATGAGCTGGGTCCAGCCTCAAGATCTGGAACATGATTCAGTGAGGAAGACACAGATGCACTATTAGGAAGTGGAGCTGTCATCTCGTAGTAAGGAAGCTGCAGCACTGGATTATATGCATGCCACTGCTGTGAGAAAAAGGACATTCATCTACCAAAACTAATCCAAAAGGTTAAGGAAAAAAGTTAACAGTTTATGTGTATTATACAAATAGCCATGAGTAAACTAAACTATGTTTTGGGATAAGAAAGACAGTGAACTCTCATAGAAATGTAGGTGTTTCATTAAAGAGTCAATATAGTCAAGGATGTGTATAGCTCACTACAATGTAGATTAGTGCTATCTAACAGAAATAGTTTTTGTTTTTGTTTTGAGATGGGGTCTCACTTTGTTGCCCAGGCTGGACTGCAGTGGTGCAATCTTGGCTCACTGCAAGCTCCACCTCTTGGGTTCAAACAATTCTCCTGTCTCAGCCCCCTGAGTAAATGGAACTACAGCCACATGCAATGACGCCTGGCTTGTTTTTGTAATTTTGGTAGAGACAGCATTTCACCCTACTGGTCAGGCTGGTCTTGAACTCCTGACCTCAGGTGATCCACCTGCCTCAGCCTCCTAAAGTGCTGAGATTATAGGCATGAGCCACCATGCCCAGCCCATACGTAGTTTTAAATCTAGTAACTGGAATACAAAAGTAAAAAGAAACAGGTGAAATTAAACAATGTATTTTATTTATCCCACTATAACAACCTAAAATGTTATAATTTTAACATGCAAATGATATAAAATTAATGAGATATTTTACTTTTTCTTCATATGACATCTTCAAAATATGGGGTATATTTTATAATTATGGCATATCTCAGTCTGAATGCTAAATTTTTATTGAAAATACCTGATCTGAATTTAGATTACATCAGATTTAGAGTTGAAAAAATAGTCACATGCCCAAATTGTTTCAAATATACTTAAAAGTGTTCTGACAACTGAATCAAGTATCGGTTGTAAATTTTAATTTAAATTAATTGAAATTAAATAAAATTTTAAAACTCAGCTGCCTAGGTACATATGTAGCTAATTGTACATATTGTATAGCACAGTTATTTACTGTTTATATAGAGAGGAGAGATGCTTCCTTTAAAAACACACAAGCTCTTAACTCAAATTTATATTTAAAGCAGATTAAAGATGAATAGGGATACCATGAACTTGTGTCTCTCTCCTACTCCATCTCTAACAAAAGACAAAAAATGCTGGGATGAAAACATTTATGGTTTCAGATGAGAACTGATTGTTTACTATATTTTACCATAATTAAGAAAAGGCATTTTTTTTTCTTTAAGTTTGAGCATTATTTTCCAGGAAAATTTTTTTCTGTTTAAAAATTGAAAATGGATATTAAAAAAATCTAAAGCTCACGTATATGTTGGGTATTTGCAAAATAACAGTCTGAATTAGAAGACCTGGGTTAGTCCTACACCCATCACTAACAAGCTGCAAAATCTTGGGCCTGTTGATTTACAACCTTGGACTTCACTTTCTTATTTATGAGGAATA
The DNA here is from genome assembly GCA_004027835.1 of Alouatta palliata. NCBI lineage: Eukaryota > Metazoa > Chordata > Mammalia > Primates > Atelidae > Alouatta > Alouatta palliata. The sequence goes on along the minus strand of PVKV010028125.1, from coordinate 9,799 downwards.
GAAAAAAAAAGTTAAGTTCCCCTTTAACAATGAAGTCCATAATTAAGATTTCTAAGTCAAAACCAATTTTTGGTAGTCTCTGGAAATAATTTAGTCTACCTGACCAATTGAGAACCTTCATAATAGTTTTGTCTTCAATTAAAAAGAACAATTTACATTAAAAATCCATGTCCAAAAGCAATCTAAGTGAAATTATTCAATTCTGCAAACTTTTTTTTTTTTTGAGACAGAGTCTTGCTGTATTGGCCAGGCTGGAGTTGTAGTGACACAATCTCAGTTCACTACAACCTCTGCCTTATGGGTTCAAGCAATTCTTATGTCTCAGCCTCCCGAGTAGCTGGCGTTACAGGTGTGTACCATCATGCCTGGTTAATTTTTTCCATTTTTATGACAGACAGTGTTTCACTGCGTCGGCCAGGCTGGTCTCAAAGTCTTGGCCTCCATTGATCCTGCACTGGCCTCCCAAAGTGCTGCGATTACAGGTGTGAACCACCATGCCCAGCCACTGCAAACTCTTTTTAAAACAGTCATTTACATGAGAACTCTCTACTCAGATTTCACTTGGACTGCAGCGTATCGTCACTGCCATCCACCCCTTTTCTGTTGACATCCTGGCCATTTGCTAAGGCATTACAAGTGAAATTTAGGATGAGGGTCTTAGGGCAGAATACCACTAGAGGACAGTGCTGGGACATCTTGTGTTTTCATCCCAGTTTAAATTTGGGCACCGTATGTCACAAATAGTTTTCGTGTTCTTCATAGTTTGTATCATATTACATTCTTAGTAAAATGCATATTAAACTTACCGTCTTCTGAAAGAGAAAATATTCTTGAGGTAAAGAAGTATTGTTAATTGGGAAACACTGCATGGGGAAGGAAGATCTGCCCACCATTTCTTCATTCCTTTGAGGAGATGAAAGAAGAAACAATAAAATCTTAAAATTTCTATGTACAAATGTCATTTTCTCTTAAGAAAAACATAAGTTCCTCATAATTACAAAGACAGAGAAAGCAAGCCTTTCTGACAGCATTCAGTGAAAGAGTAATTAATTACCTTAAACACATAGACAATCAGTTATTATTACTGATAATGTAGTGACATAGCAATAAATTAATTAATTACTAGATATTGAAGTCTCGATAACTTAGAGTCAAATTTAGCTTTCTGATAGAAAACTGTTGGATAGCATTCTATTCATAAAAAGACGAGTAACACTTAGCTATTGAAAGAGTAAAGCAAGTTGTTAGTATTCACTAAGGGTATACTTCAATCTTTTCCAGATATAAAAAAATTTTAAGAAGTTAGACATTTTCATCAAATTAAAAAAATTTTTTTTTTATTTTACTTTAAGTTCTGGGATACATGTGCAGAACGTACAGGTCTGTCACACAGGTATATGTGTGCCATGGTGGTTTGCTGCACCTATTGAGCTGTTCTCTAAGTTCTCTCCCCTCACTCCAACTTATTTTTAAGGACACCTTTACTGCTGAACTGTAAAAATTACACCCTTTCCTAAACTAATTGCTGATGCTAACATGAACACATTTGCTGGTATCCTCCACACATTAATTAATGAAATACCTAATTTAAAAATTGTCCCATTTATACATTTATAAATGTAATATGTGCTTCTATGGAGAGGTTACAAATACTAGCCAGACTCTACAGCTACTCTTCAATAGTCTACGTGTTAATTTTAATACTAATACTATTAATTCTTAGGAGAGGGAGTATACCATGAAGAAGGCTAAAATCAGCACAGGAAGGTGGAGACAAAGATGAGTGAAGAAGAATGAGAGGGAGCAGTCAGATGGCTAGGCAGAACCCCATTTATAAGTGGTGAGAGCATTATTACAGAAGTCAGCAGAAGCAAAATTTCCATTAAGAAAACAATTAGCTGTCAGTTGTTACAGAAGAGTAAACTGGATATAGAACTCAGTCTTCTGAATTGCTGGTCACTTTCAATTATCAATTCATCAATTTTTGATAACTTTCAAAAAAAGCAGCTTCTATATAACAATGAGTTTGAGGCAAGAATGGAAGAAAAGAATGTGAGGGATGAAAGAGTTTTCAGTGACAGAAAGAGAAAAATATAACAACCGACAACTGGTTAAGGAGACAGTGCTCAGGAAGTCCAGAATGGATGTGGAGAAAGTGATGGCAAGGAACAAGATGAAGGGTGGAATGAGGTTAGCCAGTGGGAAAGATATGATTCAGTAGCAGAAGTAGTGAGATTAGCACCATGAGGAAAACAGCTGCAGATTCTATAAAACCACTACCTTTCTTCAGGGCATGCAAAGTTGTCTGCATAGAGGAACCACATGTAAATTGGGAACTGTGATGGGCTGACATGTCTCCCCAAAATTCAGCTCTTAAAGTCCTAACCCTAGTATCTCAGAATGTTCCCATATTTGGAAAAAGGGTCATTGCAGATACCATCAGTTAAGATAAGGTCATATTAAAACAGGATGAGTCCCTAATCCAATATGAGTGGTATCTTGCTGGAAAGGGAAAATTTGAAGACAGACTGTTTTAGTCCATTTTCGTCGTCATAACACAACACCTGTTTGGTTGTAACAAACAGGTATTATAATAAACAAGTATTGTGTTTCCTATGAAGAAAAGAGATTTATTTTGGCTCACGGTTCTTCAGGCTGGAGAGTCTAAGATCAGGGGGCTAGATATGGTTAGCTTCTGGTGAGGGCCTCATACTATGTTACAAAATGGCAGAAGTCATCACAGGCAGGAGAAGCTCACAAGAGATGGTCAAACTGGCTTTTACAACAGAACCCACTTGTGTTAACAAACCCATTTCTTCAATAACCAATGAATCTAATAATCCATAAATGAATTAGAATATACATGAAGGTGGAGCCTTCATGGCCCAATCACCTCCAAAAGGTTCCACATCTCCACACTGCTGCACTAGGGACCAAAATTTCAACACATGAACTTTTGAGGGACACATTCAAACTATAGCACCAATACCCACAGGAAGAGCATCACATGAAGATAAAGGTGGAGATCTTGGTAATGCTTCTACAAGCTGAAGAATACCAAAGCTTGACATCAAACCGCCAGAAGCTAGAGGAGAGGCATAAAACAAATTATTTCTGATAGCTCTCATAAAGAAGCCATCCTGCTGATATCTTATCTTGGATGTCTAGCCTTCAGAACTGTGAGATAATAAATCTATTGCCTAAGCACTCTGTGGTACTTTTATACAGTAGCCCTAGAAAACTAATACAGGAAATATTCATTAAAAGCAGAAGGTACAAGAAACAACAAGAAGCATAAAAAAAATTTCTAAGGAAGACCAAAGACTAGACTGTTACATAAGCATCATTTTTCTCTGCAAATCACTTTGGGGACATGATAACCCATTTTTATACTTTCTTCATAATATCAGTAATACTAGAAGAATAAAGCACTATCAATGAAATGTCATAGCCAAAATACACACATACCTCAGGTTGTCTACTCCAGAATTTATGATGACTTAGAGTCAGTGTATCAAACTAAACTAGAAAATACCAGAGTTTTACTGCTATATTCTAGTGTCCATCTAGTCTTTTCTCTTCCGTCTAAATCCTAGCAATAGCTTGTTCCTTCCTAACACCTGAGGAAGAAGAAATATCTTTTGCCACTTGGAATCAGTAGAAAACAGGAGCTCTTACATTATATACATGGCTCGATCCATGAGACTATATAGTGTTTCCCCCTCCAAAATAGTAAATCCCTCTTTATGCTAACATTTGCAGAACGTTGTATGCTCAGTATTTAAGCACCTAATTCTCACAGTAACCTTTTAAAGTTTTATCCTCATTTTAGAGATGGGGTACGGAGTGGTGAAACAATGTATCTAGTTCTTGTCTGAATTTGTGTCTTGCCTCTGCTACTTTATTAACAGTGTTAACTGACTGTTAATAAAGTGTTAATTGACTGTTAATAAATGACTGTTAATAAGTGGCAGAGCCAAGATGCAAATTCAGGCAATCTAATTTCACCACCTCCTTTCCTAACTTCTGATTTCACTGATGTCGAAATGTTGGGGTGAATGAAGATGAGGATCACAGTGTTTTATCTGGGGTGCAATACTGCTCCTAAAGATAAACCTGGATATTTGACAGCCCAAGAGGCCACTCCCCTACGCTCAGAGGGTTGATATAACTAAAAGGGATAGGAGGGTCAGCTATTGTTAGTTTACTTGAGAATATTCAGTTCTGCTACAGAAGACAAGAAAAAGAGAATTATGGATAACAATCATATTGTTAACATTTCTAGTGTTTATCATAGACTGTAAGCAAGCTAGCAGAGCAATACTTCTCTTTCTCTCTCTCTCTCTCTCTCTATATATATATATATATGTGTGTGTGTGTGTGTGTATACACACACATATATACACACACACACACTCTGAATAGAGTATATCTGTTGCTCCCCTGTATATATAGATATAGATATCTATCTATATATACATCATTGACACATGATGTATCAGAACATAACATACCCTGACCTATTCTACCAGCCTGTAAGTTAACGGGACAGTATCAGAGAGCATGATAAAGCCAGACATTTAAAAAAAAGGAGAAATGCAAAGAGAAGGCAAAGCAAAGCACTTTCCCTTTGCAAGAAAGCATTGTTTTGGTTATTCACATTTGTGTTTAGTACAGCAAGAGAAATGAAAAAACCAACAAGTGATATATCAACAAGCCTGAACCACTTAGAGGAGGCTGCACAAGTACTGCAGCCAGCAGGGGAGGCTGATAAAACAGAGAGAAACAAGACGTGGATATTAGTGTAACCAGCAATCAGCTAGTTGGTCCTTCTGCCCACTTGGATCTTATCCTAAGTGTGTTAAGTTATCCAATATCTTTCTTTTTGCTTTTCACTGTTTTAAAAATGGATTTAATAAAAGGTGTAATTTAAACATTTTCTTTTGGTGTGGGAGGCTTTTAGTTTCATGACCTCTGGGATCGCTTGCCAGACAGCGTACATGGAGGCTACCATTGCATTAGAAATCAGGCTATATAAAATTCTAGAAAAGTTTGAAAATTAACACAGAAAAGTTATTTCAAAAAGTAAAATAATTAATTGAATGGCTTAATGTCAGAAGGCTTAGTTTCAAAGCTAGCACTTTATTATCCTGTGACCTTGAGAACAAGTTGACTTTTGCAACTCCAGTTACTCAAATACAAAATATAAATAACAGTATCTCTATGATCCACAATGAAACTTTGTATGCTTAAATGATTTAACAGCTATGAAAAACATGTGGGAAACTATAAAAAAACTACAAATGTAAGTCTCTACCCTCTACTACTGAAAATATTAAGACTAAACTTTAAATGAAAATATTTTCTACCACTTTTCATGGGCTCAGAACAAAAGGATTCGTTAATATTATTCTATGCCTAAAAAGTAAAGATTTACAATAGCCCAAAATATATTAAAACTTATCTTAGTAGAAGAACTTATTTGCTTTATCTTTAATGAGAAAGACTTTTAAAATTACCTGTAACTGTGTGAATTTATCTTAACACAGCTCTCAAAACCTTGGTTAGCTGGTTCAGAAGACCGAGAACTCCCTTTCAAAGAAACAGAGTTAACAGGTTACTTCATGGTGCATTTTTTTGAAGTTCTAATAGTAAGCCATAAAATAACTCAAAATATTTTAGGACATAGGAGTGATTTAAAAATTCTATACTCAGATAAGATATATGCATATCTATCTGACCTCTCAAATCATATTTACAGATTGTTTACAGTACTATAAATCAATGAGTTAAAATCAAGCTTTGTCTAAAGCCATGACTATAAATAAGAATTACATTGACATGGGACTTTGTAAGATACACGATGGTTTGTTCTACATACCTGTGAACTGAACATGGCAAATAAACAAGTGTTATTTGCCTCCAGTGTACAAGGCAGGAGTTCTAACCTGCATGGACAAAAGCCAATTCAACCTTATGCATGATGTGCCAGAACATAATGTACCCTGGCCTAGTCTACAGACATTAAAAGTAATGGCGAAACTGCAATTACTGTTGCACCAACCTGATCCCAGACTAGGTATTAGGTTAACCGGAAAGTACTGGAGAACATGATGCAACCATGTATTAGAAAAAAGAAAGGAAGAAAAAAAGAAATGCAAAGAGGCACACTTTCCCTTTTCAATAAAGCGTTATTTTTATTAGTGGTATTTGTTTTTAGTATAGCAAGAGGAATTTAAAAACCAACAAGTGATACATCAATAAGTTTGAATCACTTAGAGGAGGCTGCATACATATTGCAAGAATTACCACATGGCCTCTATTAGTCTCCTGAAACATGAAAGGGCTAGAGTAATGGTATAACATTCTCTGGGCAGCTAAGCATGAATAATTTGTTCCTGACATGTGTGCAGGAGAAGGTGTTGAGGCCATTCACGTCAGGAGGCTTTCTCCACCACTAGTAAGGGTAACGTTACAGTTGCCTTTGGCCACTTTGCTCTTACAGGGGCTTAACATCCTGGGCAACATGTATAGAAAGGTTTCCCCGGAAGGATGAATGTCGTCCCCTGTCTATCTTCCAAAGAGCAGGTATTAAACACCATACATTAGCAGTGACAAGATTAGTAAATACTCTTGCTATATAAATGCTACAGTTATGTAACCCCAGTTTATTTAGATTTGCTCAATTTATAAGCGTCAGTAGCAACCATCGTAGTCACTTGCTGGCTGATATTAAAACGATTATCTTACATTTTATTTTTAGAAAATATGCTATAGCTTTGGCAAGACTAATTAACCATATAACATTATGAATTAGACATGTGTTCTGAGAAAATAAAACAATTACCAGAGAGATATTTTTTCTTTTTTGATCTTACACTATATAGGAAACAAAATGCTTACGCCTCTGAGAATAGTACCAACCACAAAACACTTTGAAGATTAATCAGTGACAGGACCTACCAAATCGATACTGCACATTAATTGGTCTTCCATATAAACGAATTCCATTCAGCAAAGCTATGGCATAAGACACCGATTCTGGATGTTTAAAGCACACAAATCCAAAAGACTTCGGCTTTCCTTCTCTGTCTTTGCATATAGTCACTTTGGTTAGTGGCCCTGCCTGTAAGAAACTTAAAAATTATTTTCTCATAAATCCAAAGATTTTTTTTTATACTCAAGTAAATTCAGCTTTACACTAAAGAAATGTGTTATCAATATTTTTATGTATCTCTGCTAATAATGCATCTTTCTAACAATAAACATTACACTTCTTCACACTCTCTTTATATTTTCTGGCTCATTGGGGAAACATATAAGGTGTTATGAACAGGAAATTCTAGGTGCTGATTTCGAACTGTAAAAGAAATGGTAAACTATTCTTCTGCTAGGCTTAAGAAACCAATTTAGAAAACACATAAATCTAAGATTAAAATACTACTTCATCTCCATATATACACGCAGTACTGAATTACAAAATTAACTGAAATGAGAAACTCAATATTGGTTGAGTTATCCTCAAAACAGCTGGCAATGTTATATAATAGTTTAAATGTTCTGTCATGAAGATTAAATATCTTTATAAGAAGAAATAAATGTATCATGCATTTTGATTTGGAAACTCCATTTGGTAAATTTCCAAAGGAAAAATGTTTAAATATGTTTAAGACTTTTAAATAGATTGCATCATTTATAAGTTTGAGAATTTAGAGAGGCTCTAAATCTAACTGGAGATATTATTCCATGGTACATTATTAAAATGGAATAAAATATAAATTATAAATATTCAGGTTATATTGATACAAAAACCTATACTATGCAATGAAGATTTAAAAATGCAGAGCCAAATATCATAGAAAAGTGTTAATTACAACTAAGAAAAAAATTACATCACAGCCATAATGATTACAAGAGGCACTTATAAACACAAACAACTGATTTAATGTCGAATGGTTCAGATTTTAATATTTGATGATTTTTCTCTGTAGAGTTGCATAAACAAAAAACTGCTTTTACTCTAAATAAAAATATTCATGATCATCTTTAAAATAATTCTGTGTGCTAAGATTTAGTCTTTTCCTTTCATTCTCTGCGCTCTCCCAGGGACTAGCTTCCCTTCCCTTCTGGCTTCAAGGACCACCTCATCAACAAATCTACTTTTCCCACCATGTCTCTTTCATGAAGACAACTTCTGGAGACCTCTATGTTTCTGTACTTCAAACTCAACATATTTGAAACTGAATTCATTATATTTTCTTCTCTAAATCTCAGTATTAAAAGTGTAATGATGATAACATTCGTCAATGTGACTGATTTTTGATGATAACATCATCAAATGACTGATTTTCTCACTTCCAAGCATTATCAGAAATTTGAAAGAAAATGGTAAAAGGATAAATATACAGTAATATAAATAAAACCAATAAAATTGGTGATTTTTATACTGATATTAAGTACATGGAATCACTATGGGACAGAATATGCTTACATGATTTGAATTTTGACATAAATAAATTTAGATAATCCAAAGCATTTTTAAAGATAAAATTCAACATGAAGACTTACATATAGCAACAATCACATCATCTTATAGTATTTTTTAAACCGCAATGAAATACATGGTGTGACAGTTGTCAAGTTTTACTGGGTGTTGAAGTCTAAAGTGGAAAAGAAACTCCACTTTAGCAATTCCTTTCAGTACCTAGACAAAAATAAGAACTTATGCTTCTTACCTGATCTATTAAATAAAATTTACAATTTGCTTAGGTGGAAGAAGGAAATTACAAAAAATGAGAAGATAAAATATACATTCTGGTGGATCCACACAACTGATACTGATGGTGTCCTGATTGACTAAACATGTGTTTGTATTGGACAATGCAATCCCACCCAGTCTTTCTCTCTCCTTTTTTTGGAGGCTTAAAGTGAAAGAAGTCTTCTGGAGAAAAATAGTTTCAAATGATACGGAATGAAAAAACAGACATGGATCAGAGGTGAGAAAAAAGGGGCAAGTTTAAAAAGATGATTAAAAGAATGAACATAAGTCTTAAAATCAACAATATTTTTCAAATAATAAAAAAGTTTTATGTCCAGGAAAGGAGACTGTATTCCTGGAGAGAACCCTCTCTACCAAACTGTGTGTATCTATAACTTAAAGAGGGTTTCTTTAGCAAATAAAGAACCCCTTTCACCCAATGAATCCGAAAATTTAGTTCTGCAATTATCTTTCTCCGCACTTTCCCTTATTCTGATAGGAGGAAGTAAGTGTAGATTTCTCTTGATGTTATTATGAATACTAACAGCAGTATCATTAGCAGTAGTAGGGGTAGCAAAGAGTAAGTGCTGACTCAGCTCTAGCCATTTTACCATTAGGTCATATATTCCGACAGCCACATTATATTGCAGACACTATTACTCTTTTTTGACATATAAAGAAACTGAGGCATTGAGGTATTCATTGACAGGCTCAGAATTACACTGCTGACCTCAGAGCTCACACTGGGAACCACTTTTCTATGTCCCCTTCTTTTTTTATAGATTATCCTAAACATTGTAATTTTAAGTTCTCTCTTTTAGGCAGATGAAAGGGTGTCTCTTCAATTTGTATTCTCAGCATCTTCCTTATGGTTTGCCCTGGAATTCCGGATCATTACACGATTAGGGGAATGGCTGAATGAGGGTATCGCTTTGGCAAGTGAGACCTAGCTGTATAGGACAACACGATAAGTGAGCATGTTTACAGGACACAACAGGCTTAATCCTAGAGGTACTAGGTCTCAAAGTGTCCTAAGGTCTT
>PVKV010028124.1:0-25434 GCA_004027835.1 Alouatta palliata | reverse complement strand
TTTTTTTTTTTTTTTTAATATATATACTTTTTATTGCATTTTCGGTTTGGGGGTACATGTGAAGAACATGCAAGATTGTTACATAGGTACACACATGGCAGCGTGATTTGCTGCCTTCCTCCCCATCACCTATATCTGGTATTTCTCCCCATGCTATCCCTCCCCAACTCCCCACCCCCCGCTGTCCCTCCCCTTTTTCCCCCCGACAGACCCCAGTGTGAGATGCTCCCCTCCCTGTGTCCATGTGTTTGCTTCTAATTGAACTTCTGTTTAATTCACACTCAAAAGCAAGTTAATAAACAATTACTTTTGGATATCTCCTTTGAATGATAAGCTGCTTTGGGTGTGGTCAAAATATACTACCTATGGTTTTCATTCATGCCAAGCAGTTTAGATTTTTTAAAAATAACTTTCACACATATCCACTTACTTTATTTCCATGCCTCCCTGTGTGTTTTATATCAAAGGAAACACCTTTTCAACATCTGACAAAGGAGAATATAGCAATTTCCCAAAATGTTGACTGCGGATAGACTGGGTATTAAATATGTGGTTTATTTTCTAACTGGTAGTGTAAACATAGCCACTTTATTTGACTTCTCTCAGGCTTGGTTTATTTCATCTGTAAAAGAGAATGAAAACACAGACATCATCAGCTTCTTGAGAACATTAGTTGCAATATATATGTAAAGCACGTACCACAATTCCTGACACATATTCATTTTTAATAAATGGAAGATGAGCATCACCATTTTGACCAACTTAAAATACTTCTAAGAAATAAATTTTGCTTTGCATTTTGTTCAATTTTTAAATCCTTGCAGTCATCTAATCTTTTGGTCACTTTGGTATAAAACAGTCACTGAAAAGAAAAGTGAACTGCTGTAGACATAGCTCTTTACAAACTTTATTTTTTTCTCCAAATTGGTCTGAAGATGTATCTTCAAGCCTAACCAGAATGCAGGCTTAGTGGTCTAGCAGGAACCTTTTGTAAAGTTCCAAAGTAAAAGTAGATTTTGATCAGTGTTTCCTGGCCCAGGCCCTCATATAGGAATATTGACTAATAGCTGGTGGAGAGGTATCCATTAGCAGGCATAATTATGGCTAGCATCAGGGTTAATGGAGGACTAATGATGCCCTTCACCTGGATTCCCTTTTGTCACAGTAAGGGATCAGTGTATAATAACTTCAAATACAATGAAGGCCCAAAACACAAAGTTATTAGACACTGTAATCAAAATAAAAGTCTAGTTTCCTTAATTACTTTTCCAGTCCACAAACTCATGCAACAATTAGTCCCTTCTGATGTCACCATCCTTATCAAACATTGATTACATGTTTACCATTGTTTAGCAAATGCAATAGAAAACTAAGAAATACTGAGTATGTACAACATGAATCTTAGTGTGAGGTATTTTCATGCTTTATACCAACTGATCCTCATTACAGCCTTTCAAGGTGACTCTCCTTGATCCCGTTTTAGAGATGATAATATTAACCCTTTAAAAAGGAAGGGACTTACCTACAATCACTCATATGAGTACAAAGTCATAACCCTGACCCTGAAAGAAGTTCTTGCTTGGAGTCTTTAAGAAATGTATAGGAGAGATAGCGTGGGGAGAAATGCCAGATATAGGTGATGGGGAGGAAGGCAGCAAATCACACTGCCATGTGTGTACCTATGAAACAATCTTGCATGTTCTTCACATGTACCCCAAAACCTAAAATGCAATAAAAATATATATATTTAAAAAAATGTGTAGGAGTCTTGGACCCCAATCAGCTACAGGAATAGATTCAATCTCAACAAGGCCAGTCACCAGGTCATCTGTCCATAATTGCAGAACAACTAGAGGCCAATCAGTTCACATTACCACTATGCTGACATACACTCTGTCCTTGAAACAAGCTGGCCTGGGCGGCAGGGAAGATCAGCCTAATGTCTATTGGTCTTAGGCAGTGTGATGCTCTGATCTCTAAGTCTTATTTCCTAAAGGCCTTCTCCTATTGTCACCTGAAAAACTTTCCATTTCCCTCTCCCCATTGAGTTCCTTTTCAGTGACTTGTATTTACTTGCTAGACTGAAATTCTAAGACTCTTTTATAAGTTTCCTGCTTGAAATTGTAAAATCTATTCCCTTACCCCATTGTTCCCCAAACAAAGTAAAAGTTGCCTACCTTGCATCCCACCGCAACTCCTACTATCAACTCCCTAATTCCACTGTTCATTGTGGTGATGCTAATTTTGTCTAAATCCCACTCGCTACGTGCCTTTGATGGAATCTAGACTGTTCATGCTATCCCTCTGCTTGAGAGATCCTCCTTTGGTCACCTAGTCATTACTCTACACACCCCTTATCTAACGCTTGACTCTGCCATCACCCATCCAGCAAGTTCTCTGATACGGGCTTGTAGGATTGAGTGCTTTCCTTTGTGTCTATAAAAAAAAAAATACTCTAGGTTTATTTCATCCTAGAAATGCTGACATGAAGTTGCAATGATCTGTTTGTGTCCCTCTCCCTTATTATTTTGAACTCCTCAGTGATAGTAATTATATCTATTTATCTTTGTACCCCTGCCCTCTAGCACAGTGAATAAGATGAACTACTACTAGCTGTATTTTAGCCCAGTGTTTGTGAAATGGTTTAGAGTGTTACACAAGTGATGTAGAGGTTCATGACTGAAGTCTTTATATCCAAAGACAGATTAACAAGAGAAAAGCACACACATTCATAAATGAAGACTCAAAGAAACAGGGAAATTTGTAAACTTTTATGGCTTGGTTTAATGATAAGTAGACAGCCATATTGAACTATGACTGGAAGAAAAGAAGGTGAGATCTAATGGTAATAAAGCAGGAAGAACTTAGCCTGATCTTTTTGTTTCTATCCTACTTGGCCTATGGATATAAGAAAGGACCCCTCTGGAATAATGAGGCTCTTATGACCTACTTCCAGGGGAAGTCAGCTAGGTTTTATGGCTTTCTGCAGGAGAAATTTTTCGAGTTACTATGGTCTGCTTCTGCTGTTTTCTCAAATATTTTGGGGTGTGTCCTGAACCTCATAAAATATGATTTGCTTTGTATTTTTTTCTTGTATTTATTTAGAAAAAAATATTTTATTCATGTGTCCTTATATGCTTATGTTTTATTTAGTACTCATGATAAATTTCTTTTTTAATTTATATATTTAAATTATTTAAAATTATAAAAATAGTATCAACAGCCAAAAATTGTGAGTGTGGATGACCAAGGCTGACCTCAGTTTTCTAATGTAGAAATCTTGGTAGAATCAATGAAAAATACACGTTATAGCAAGGGGTTTCTTGAAAACCCATACTATTCTATTTCAAGAGATTGACTTTGCTCAGAAATAACTTGGTTCTAACAAAGAGGTAGGTTGATATCTGCAAGGTTACAACAAAGCATAGTTTTAAAACAGATTTGAGTTTGGATAGCTTCTGCTGGAAGTGGAAATAACAATGCTGATAAAGGACATGGCCACCTCATTATGTGAGTCATGAATCTACATATTAATTAACCTGCATCCAGTTCCAGATCCTCTACTGAAGGAAAGCCTGGGGGATTTCAGATGAAGTATGCAGACCACTTTGCTACTCCTCCCCTTCTTTCATGTCAAATGAATTCATTATATACAGGGAAGGGTACAACTCAGAATAAAATTCGACTAGCAATATGTTTTCATTTTCTCATGAATATAATCTAAGTTTTCAGAATCATTCAATGACACAAAAGCCTTTGGTAGAAAAAAATGAAGTTAAACCTAAGACTCCCAAAGCTTCAGATTGCAGGTGCTTTTTCTTATATGCACTGATGCTTATATCCATTATGATCGCCAAACCCAAAATCAGGACTCATCAACACCTGATGCCCTGTGGGAGCAAGTATAAGTATAATAAAAAATGACTTCCCCTTGTGGAACTCCAGAGAGAGCCTAAAATAGACCACTGAAGAAGAAATGATGTGGGGCACATAGACAGGACAATTCACTGTTGATAAAGAGCCAGACTTGGCCAAAATAAACAGAACACTCCCATTAGGAGGTCTTCTACTGTGGACAACTTTAAAGCATTTCTGGAGAATGAGCCCCTTGCTCCTAGTAAACTCTTTGGAACCCTTTCAAGCCCACATCCCACAGACTTCACCGAACTATGAATCCAGTTGAGATCTCTATACATGAAATTTTTACCACCAGCTCCCTTATTTGCTTTTTGCATGTAAGACCTCTGATTTAACAGCTAAATCTACTCTATAGACTTACTAATGTCACAAAAATTGGCACAATTCTATCACTTATGCCCTAATTATCCTATGTTTTTTTATGCTTAATTCTAACTTTTCAATATATTTAACTCTTTTTTTTTTTTTTTACTTTTATTTAAAGTTCAGGGGTAAGTGTGCAGGTCTAATATATAGGCAAATCTATGTCATGAGGGTTTATTTTACAGATTATTTTGTCACCCAGGTATTAAGCCTAGTACCCATTAATTGTTTTTCCTAATCTTCTCCCTCTTACCACTGTTTACACGCTGGTGAGCCCCAGTGTGTGTTTTTCCTTTCTATGTGTCCATGTGTTCTCATCATTTAGCTCGCACTTGTAAATGAGAACATGCATTATTTGATTTCCTGTTCCTGTGTTAGTTTGCTAAGCATAATGGCCCCTAGTCCATCCATGTTCCTGCAAAGAACATAATCTTACTCTTTTTGATGGCTGTATAGTATTCCATGGTGTATCAACCTATTCAAATCTTGAAGCCTAGTTATACTGCTTTCAATAGTTCCCAGACAGAGCAGTCTTTTCTGCCTTTCATCAATAAACATCCTGCTAAGTGTAATCAGTTGTTCAGCATATTTCTTGAAGCTTAAGTCTTTCTGTAATTTAGCCAAAAGGCCCCAAAATTTTGACTCAACTACATCTTGGAGGAAAGTGAACAACCTGGGTCACTTTCAGTTTTCACAGATAATCTGGAATCTGCTCTTGTCTTCAGGATAAAGTTTCTTAGCAAAAATTGAAGACTATTTATGCTATGATTTTTGCCTACCCTTCCAGCATCATTTTTTGTTCCTCCCTATCTATAGTCCTATCTCCCAAATCTTTTAGGTAAACTTCTCTGAATGCATCTGGCAATTCTCATATCCAAGAGAGGACATCCTTGTCTTTTGCCAGTTTTCAAAGGAAATGCATCCAATTTTGGGCCATTCAGTATATTGGCTGTGGGTATGTCAAAAGTAGCTCTTATAATTTTGAGATGTGTTCCATCGATACCTAGTTTATTGAGAGTTTTTAGCATAAAGGGGGGCTGAATTTTGTCAAAGGCCTTCTTTGCGTCTATTGAGATAATCATGTAGTTTTTGTCTTTGGTTCTGTTTATGTGATGGATAACGTTTATAGATTTGTGTATGTTGAAGCAGCCTTGCATCCCTGGGATGAAGCCAACTTGATCGTGATGGATAAGCTTTTTGATGTGCTGTTGGATTTGGTTTGCCAGTATTTCATTGAGGATTTTTGCATCAATGTTCATTATGAATATTAACCTGAAATTTTCTTTTTTAGTTGTGTCTCTGCCAGATTTTGGTATCAGGATGATGTTGGTCTCATAAAATGAGTTAGGGAGGATTTCCTCTTTTTCTATTGTTTGGAATAGTTTCAGAAGGAATGGTACCAGTTCCTCTTTGTACCTCTGGTAGAATTCGACTGTAAACCTATCTGGTCCTGGACTTTTGTTTGTTAGTAGGCTATTAATTGCTGCCTCAATTTCAGACCTTGTTATTGGTCCCTTATTCAGGGATTTGACTTCTGGTTTAATCTTGGGAGGGTGTCAGTGTCCAAGAATTTATCCATTTCTTCTAGATTTTCTGGTTTATTTGCATAGAGGTGTTTATAGTATTCTCTGACGGTAGTTTGTATTTCTGTAGGATTGGTGGTGATATCCCCTTTATCATTTTTTATTGCATTTATTTGATTTTCTTCTTTTCTCTCTTCTTTATTAGTCTGGCTAGCAGTCTATCTATTTTGTTGATCTTTTCAAGAAATCAGCTCTGGATTCATTAATTTTGTGAAGGGTTTTTCATGTCTCTATCTCCTTCAGTTCTGCTCTGATCTTATCTGGTTAATATTCAGCTGCTTTTGGAGGTTTAATTCTAAACTTAATCTCTGAAAAATCTTTTTGATGCTGCTTCACAACCATTACAAAATTTGCAATAAAACTGACCATAATATTTGCGATTTACCTTAGTACATTGTAATTACGTATGCATTTCTCTTTCTCTTCCATGAATGGGTAAAAGGTTTGAAGGAGGCAATGATATAATCCCAACAAATAGGGATTTGCAACTTCCTGAAATGGCAGATGCTCAGCTAATGTCAAACAAATAGAAAACCACATCCAAACATTCATAGCTAGTGATGGGGATGCAGAGACCTCTCCAAGATGTGGTTAAAGTGTGCTTAAGCTGTAGCTCTAGATTTGGGAAACTATTGCCTGAGTGAGGCAGTTATTTCTTAAAGAGTGTCTGCCTCATTGTATTTTCATTTTATTCCAACTAGAATTCAGGATCTGATTCTCTGACTCTAGGATAAACATACTAACATATTCCTACACACATTGAAAATACAACCATGAAGTTTTAATACCTGCATTGAGCAAAGGTTATTGCAATGGTATAATGTCAAGTTTATATATGAAACAAACACTTTTCTATATGTACTCTAGTCCTTAGCAGAGTATTCCTGTCTTCCACCAGGGGGGAAAAAAAAGCCAAAATAGACTAAAGGGATCTAATTAAACTCCAGAGATTCTGCACAGCAAAAGAAACAATCATTAGAGTGAACCAGCAATCAACAGAATGGGGAAAAGGTTTCTCAATCTACCCATCTGACAAAGGGCTAATATCCAGAATCTACAAAGAACTAAAACAGATTTACAAGAAAAAACAAACCCATTCAAAAGTGGGCAAAGGATATGAACAGGCACTTTTCAAAAGAAGACATATATGAGGCCAAGAAACATATGAAAAAATGCTCATCATCCCTGGTAATTAGAGAAACACAAATAAAAACCACATTGAGACACCATCTCATGCAGTTAGAATGGTGATTATCAAAAAATCTGGAGACAACAGATGCTGGAGAGTATGTGGAGAAATACGAACACTTATACACTGTTGATGGGAGTGTAAATTAGTTCAACCATTGTGGAAGACAGTGTGGCAATTCCTCAAGGACCTAGAAATAGAAATCCTATTTGACCCAGCAATCCCATTACTGGGCACATACCCAAAGGATTATAAATTGTTCTGTTATAAAGACAAACACACATGTATGTTCATTGTGGCACTGTTTACAATAGCAAAGACCTGGAACCAACCCAAATGCCCATCAATGATAGACTGGACATGGAAAAATGGCACATATACACCATGGAATACTATGCAGCCATAAAAAAACGATGAGTTTGTGTCCTTTGTAGGGGCATGGATGAATCTGGAAACCATCATTCTCAGCAAACTGACAGAAGAACAGAAAATTAAACACCACATGTTCTCACTCATAAACGGGTGTTGAATAATGAGAACACATGGACACAAGGAGGGGAGCATCACACACTGGGGTCTGTTGGGGGGGTAGGGGAGAGACAGTAGAGGGTGGGGAAGTTGGGGAGGGATAACATGGGGAGACACACCAGATATAGGTGATGGGGATGGAGGCAGCAAACCACATTGCCGTGTGTGTACCTATGCAACAATCCTTCATGTTCTTCACATGTACCCCAGAACCTAAAGTACAATAAAAAAAACAAGATTCTTCATCTCTTTTTAAAAAATATGGTGAATTTAAATGATACAGACAAGCACTTGAAGCTCATTCTGTGTGCTTATCTTTCTACAAATTGTTAGCAACAAACTTTCTGTTTTTAAAATTATTTTTTGACTTAAATTGCACATCTTTATGTTGATCCCCGTTGGCATTTCAAGTATTTACTTTTTCCCATATGTCAAGTCTGGCATGATATTTTGAATTTATAATTTAACACATAAAACATTTTATCTGGCTCTGTATTATGTGTGAAATTGATAAGCATACATAGTATGCCTTCACTCAAGTTGTGGCTGAGATTATAGAACAGCACAGAGCCTTGTGGCACATCACCAAAATACTGGTGGTAAAACATTCCTTTGGGGTAGCTGTTTTGGTATTTATAACCCCAGGTATTTGCATTATCAACTCCTCAGTGTTTCTCCATCATATTGTCAAGACTATTGCAAGTCATCATTGGAAAACAAATAAACCTGTTAAATAGAATTCTGTTCCATGCTTTGTTACGTATTTCTTCATTTTAATGCTCCCTTACCTGTAGGCCTGAGTCAGTGTTATGTATTCTGTATATAAAAGCAGCGTATATTCAAAAAAATTATTTTTTTCTTGAAACAAATCTCAATTTCATCATCATCAAATGAAAACACTAATACATGTGAACATAAAAATAAATCAGTCAAGTATATTAAAAGACTCAAGAAGAAAAAAGCACAGGTCATACTAGTGATTCGTATATAACAATCTCATTTCTCATTTTCTTGCTCTTCCCTTTCCTCCTATCAATGCCATAAACTCCATCATCCTTTGTCTGCAATATCATCAGCACATCTGGATATCATAAGTACAGGTATTCATAATTAAACCAAACTAAAACAGACATTTCCTTTTTCCAAACCAAGCCAGTAGATGTTTTGTATTTATCTTTATTTTTAAATTTACATAAAGTAAAATTAACTCTATGGTGGATAGCTCTATGGGTTTTGATAAATGCACAATTATGTATGAACTACCACATTTCAGATACAGAATAGTTTCTTTTCTTTTATTTTTTTGAGATGGAGTCTCGCTCTGTTGCCCAGGCTGGAGTACAGTGGCATGATCTCTGCTCACTGCAACCTCCGCCTCCCTGGTTCAAGCGAGTCTTCTGCCTCAGCCTCCCAAGTAGCACCACTCCTGGCTAATTTTTGTATTTTTAGTAGAGACAGAGTTTCACCATGTTGGCTTCAAACTTCTGACCTCAGGTGATCTGCTTTCCTCAGCCTCCCAATGTACTGGGATTATAGGCCTGAGCCATCACACCTGGCCTGAGATACACAATAGTTTCATATAATTTTCTCTTGTTGTCCCTTCACGGTCAGATGCTCCCCCACCACAAATCCTGGAAAAAACTAACCTATTCTATGTTCATGTAATTTTGCCTTTTCCATAATATATAAATGTTGTGTGAACATAAGTTTACATTTATCTTAGGTGCATAGCTTAAGGTCATGTGGTCAGCATATGCTTAACTTTAAACAAAACTTCCATATTGTTGACCTAAGTGGTTGTACCATTTTGCAACGTCACCAGCAACGTATGAGGCTTCCAGTTGTTTTGTATGCTCACCAGTACTGTGTACTGTCTGCTATATGTGTGTGTGTAGTGTCATTTTGGTGATTTTAATAGGCCATCTCATGGTTTTAATTTGAACTTGTAATAACGTTGAGTATGTTTTCCTGTGCTCATTTGCCATGCATAGAGCTTCTTTAATAAAATACCTGTTGCAGTGTTTTGCTTATTTTCTAACCAGAATTCTTACTGCATTTTTAAAAATTCTCTGTGTATTCTGGATACAAGTCCTTTGTCAATTATGACTTTAAAATATTTTCTTCTGGTCTATAACTTGTCTTTCATTTACATAGCACAAGTTCTAAATTTGGGACAAGTTCAATTTGTCATTTTTAAAAGCGTTATGCATAATGCTTTTGAGTTACATAAAACTCTGACTAATTCAAGTCACAAATACTTTATCCTTTTTTTCCTAGAAGTTTTACAGTGTTATAGATGACCTTTAGGTTTAGGAAGATTTATGATTCCTTTTAAGTTAATTTTTTATAAGATCTGAATAATAGTTTAAAGGGATTTTTGGCAATCATTGTGTAATTTTCCACCACCATGTATTGAAAAGGCTGTCCTTTTTACACTGAATTATTTTCACACCTTTGTCAAAAAACGGTAGACTGCATTAATATGAACATATTTCTTGACTCTATTCTGGTTTACTCAGTCTTCGTGTCTATTTTTCACTAACTTCATACTATCCTGATTACTGTAGTTTTATAACAAGATTTCAAGTGAGGTGATGTGAGTTCTTTGTTATTTTGAATAAAAAAATTTCCTTCCCCAATAAATTTTTAAATGTTTGCTATAACTACAAAAAAAGCCAGAATTTTTATTGCTGTTACATTGGATCTTTAGATTTTACTAATTATTATACTGACCAAAGGCATTGTGTATGGAGCTATAACCTCACTGGCCCTTGCTTTTCTGTTTTCACAATTAGCAATAGGCCTTCTCCCTCAACCCCTTCTTCACCTGCCTGCTATTTTCATCTCCCAGTATTCATTAGAATATAGTGAGTAAAAGACTTCTGTGGCCCCATAGCTCGGGGCAGAGGAACCGTAAGGGGCAGAAAAGTGAAGCGAAATGCAACTTTGTAATCTCTATAGATAGTTTATGACCGATCCAGATGCAATACTCTGTAGTATGCCTGTCTAAATCTATACAAATCCTAACTAACCTAAACACATATTCAATAGTAATTTCCTCAAGTTAACAAATTTTAGTAGGTAGCTGTGTTTAAAGTTCAACTTTCTGCATCCAGTGATGCATTTCACACTATCTGCGACATCAGATCATCACTCCAGAGGGTTGTAGCTTTGATATTTAGATTTGCAATGCCTTGAAGTAGCCCCAGCTCTTTTCCTTGGGTTCATAACCACCATACCTGGTGAGATAAAATATCAAAAAGTAACAGGAATATGTCTTGGTCCAGGATGAAAATGTAGTAAGTCCCTTATAGGGAAACAATTCAAGTTGCTACCTTTAATTTAAAAACTCCATAAAATGCAAACCAAGACAATTGTAACAGAAGACTAATAGCTCCATTATTTTTAGTCCAGGCCCCTTAACTCACTCTGCTTACAAGCCCTACACAACAGGCAGTTATCTTGGCCAGTTCTGTACTGCTGCAGCTGTGGCCCTGGGCCTCATCTCACATTCCTTTCTGAAACAGCTGTATTTTTCTTTTCAGACTCTCCCAGGTGAAGTGCACTGAAGATTTGTTTACTCTCCTTGCCCATTACCCACCTAACAAAGGAGCGTCTTCAAATTTGATTTAAGGAACAGTGACGAAATTTAACATTGCATGAAATGAGAAAGGGATGGTGGAAAATAGGGATATTTATCCTTGAGAACTGCATACGATGTTTGAAAGAGCACTATGAGTGATGAAGTGAAGGAAGGGCCGGGGAAAGGGAGTAGGCTGCTCAGACGCTTCCGTGGGTCACATGACCTTCTGATTTGCCATGATTTGTCCTGTGTCTTTAAATAACCTTGCAGATCCAGAAATTAAATTTTATTAGCAAACTCAGATGAATAAGGCTGTGGCTAACAGATGAAACATATTCTATGTATAATGGCAGAGAGGGAGGTTTTTCAAGATTTTTGCGTATATGTGTGCCTTTTCTACAGGGCACCATCTTCCTGGTAGCAATGTGTTTCACCAGCATTTCAATCAGAAACTACTGTTAACCCTAAAATGTGAGCAGGAGGGGGCAAATAAATTAAACATGAGTTGAAATACACGACTATTTTTACCTCAATATGCTGCCAAACGCATATACAAGAAGCACCAGAGAAAGTAAAGGAAGTAAGCTGGAAAATATTTTTTGGTAAACACATGCATTTTAGATCTTTGATTGTGAAAAGAATAAAGATAAAAATTAAGGACATGGGAAAATTAATAAATTAAATTGATTAAAAGCAGTTATCCAGCTCTGGAATTAGCCTATTTTAACTAATTATATGAAATCCATTTACAGTGAATTCTAGTTAATGCCTAACTTCTCAAACCATAATTAGTGTGAACCCTTAAAACTGCAATTAAGTGACTAATTTAATTTCTAAATGTGCTATTACATTTTATTTTTGTGTGGCTTGAGTTTAAATTATTAATAACACTCCGCCATTAGTTTTACATACTTTTCTTTTTAGGAACAAATGTGCTCTGGTTTTCATAAAGGCAAATTAAGTTAGACTTTTAGATGTTTTATCAGTTTATTTCATAATATTTTGAACTCTGGATGTCCCAAATCTTATTTCACTGGACATAATTTTATTTCTCTTTCTCTGTGGATTTACCAGGAAAACCAAAGTATGTATTGAACCTTAAAATCCAGTGTATAAAGGGTCATTGGTTATCCAGGAAGACTTTTGCATCTTTCTACCTTTGCAATTACTTTTTCTCCCCCAAATAATATTTTTTAAAATGTTAGTTAGCCATGTGTGACCCCATGGAGTCTTCATGCCTCAAGAACCATGTATAACCCCACTTTTTCTAGGCCTCAGGAAGGTGTATAAGGTAGTGCTCAGTGCTCACTTGAATGACAGTGAGAGGAAATTTGCAAGGCTGGGGCTGGTGAAGAGAAGGAATTAGCAGACCAGGGGCCAGAATCTATTGTCTTTACCTGCAAGGAACAAAAAGAAAATTAAAAAAACTGAAACCAGAACTCAGAAGAACCTCTCTCATATGATACTGAAGTTAGAATTTAGTGTAAAAAATTAAGAATTGGGGATTAATGCTACACCCACAGAGTCCAACTGAAAAATCTTTAACATTGCCAGAAGCTGTCTCCACATGACATTAAACAGCTGTTTAAAAATTAATCTTTGAAATTGATATCTCCAAATTGTTTTATTATTGACAAAATACAATTTTAAAAAAATATTTTTGATTTTCTCAGTTTAATTAAAACCATCACAGTTGCACATGCATACACACACACACACACACACACACACAGAGAGAGAGAGAGAGAGAGACATGAACACAAAGATTTTTGTGACTTTTTGTGACTGTCTTAGTTTCTGACTTTTTAATTCCCAATTCTAAACACTCTGTGCTGAGTATACCAATCAGGCCTGTTGATGACTAAATACTTGAGGCATATAATTAGACATATATGGAAACACATGAATATGTAAACACACACACATTTTTAAAAAGTTGTGTCTTTTGCCCGATTTGTAGAAAATTCCAGAAAGACTCCTTTCTAGATAGTAATAAAAGATAAAATCAAAGCAGAAGTGGTTTATTTAAATGAATCTATGAAGCA
This sequence comes from Alouatta palliata, assembly GCA_004027835.1. NCBI lineage: Eukaryota > Metazoa > Chordata > Mammalia > Primates > Atelidae > Alouatta > Alouatta palliata. Next base: position 12,225 of record PVKV010028124.1, on the reverse strand, counting down.
TAAATCCTAAACTGCTTCACCCTGGACTTCCTGAGTAGCAAGGTGGTGTAACTAATAAGCTATCAATGGGAATTATGAAAAAATGACCTGTAGCAGTAGAAATTACGAGGAAGACTCTAATCCATCCCTCAGCAACCTTATAAGTAAATGTCATGTTTGACAAAGTAATTCATGTTGAGAAACACCATCTGTGCGGAATATTAGCGACGAGGAAGAGATGTCATGCTTCATAAAACTAGCAATGCCAATGCCCATCAGAAGAGCCAGCTAATATTTTAAAAGCTCGGGGAAAAGAGAGTCAAGAGAAGAAAATGATGAGTTTGAAGGAAACACCTGAGACTACTGCTAATGGAAACAAGCACATGAGAATCATTCTGTATAAAAATTTTCTTCAAAAGAGTTATTTGTACTTCTGGTAGGGTACTGTACCTCCTAATATTTAATATTTTCTTTCTGCTTTCAGCTAACATCTTTATTTGCTTTTTGACACTCATGAAATGTTGTTTTCTCACACAGACTAGTAAATATATCAGCATTGGAAATTTTAAAAATTGAAAGCTAACAGGCTTCATTTCTTCAGTTTGAATGCCTTATTCAATTCAATAAATATACTTTGTGGATCTTTTCTGAGACAGCTTCTGTGCTTATTATTACAGGCTTCTATGGATTAAATGTTTTTCTCCTTCAAAACTCACTTTAAAATTTAATTAGCATTGTGACAGTATTAAAAGGTGGGACCTTTAAGAGGTGACTGGGCCATGAGGACTCTGTCCTTATAAATGGATTCCTGCCTTTATCTTCTTAGGGGGTCGGCTAGTTATTGTTATTGTGGGAGTGGGTTCACCTTCTCTTGCATGCTCCGCTCACCTTCCTTTGCTGTCTTGTTCTTTTTCTTTTTTCCTCTTTCTCACTCTATCTTTACCCTTTGGATATGTAATACCTTCTGCTATGTTATGATGCAGCAAGAAGGTCATTATCAGATGCTGGTAGCTTGTTATTGGAGTTTTCAGCCCCCAGAACTGTGAGCCAGTAGGTGGGTATTTACTATAAATTACAGTCTGTAGTATTCTATTACAGCTGTACAAAATGAACTAAGACACAGGCACATACTTGCACTCAGAGAGCTCACTATCTGACACAGATGTGCACGCAAAACAAAATTTCATTGCATTCTAGTGTAAATTTCCACATTATGTAATGTCTGTACAGAAAGCCATGGTGATTAGTATACTAGCAAGACCTCACAAGAGCTGTTCTGTGAAGGATGACTGGAGTTCATCGGGTAGCATGAGTTTAGACAGAACTATGAATGGTGCATAAACTTTGTAAGGAAACTGACATGTCTATATTTATTTCACTGAAATTACAGTCTAGACAAATTTTCCTAAACACCTTCATCAATGATATTTTTATGCCTATAGTTCTTTACAAAACAAATGTTAATATTCAGCCTTCCCACTTAATTACAAATTCCATGTTGATTCATCATTGTGTCCTAATTACTTACAAAGAATCCACTAAATTCAAAATCATTTAACTGACAGACTGTTCCAGAAGACCCTTGGTTATTATTCTCTTTATCTATCTCCTGATATTCACCTTATAAATAATTATATTCACTTCACTAAAGAAAAAAACGTGAAAAAGACAAGCTATGTCTCTTAAAAGTTGCACTAGGTCTGTCTCTCTTTTATTGAAGAACACATTGAAGAACATGAAACTTAAATACCTGCAGAGTTTTTCTAAGATTTGCTTTAATGAGTATTTGTTCGCTGTTTACTGGGTCTATGAAAATGGACAGGAACCTACCCATTTTACTGGCCTCAAATGGCTTAATGTAGCTCTGAGTAGAACTTAACAAAGCAAATTGTTTCTACCCAAAGTGGGTTGAGATGGCCTTTGAATGCTGTGCTTTGAAGCATTTCCTCAATATGAAAGAAACTTTTGTTTTTTATTTCTCTCTGAAACTTGTAGTCAAGAACTTCTCAGACTTTTGGGAAACAAAACAAAACCCCCACGAAGCAAAAGGCTAAAATACATCAATCCATTGATGTATTTAGGAATTTAAACCAGAACAACTCCATCTTGAATAGGGGCTTAAGTAACACTGAGACCTATGGGCTGCATTCCCAGGAGGTTAAGCATTCTAAGTTATAGGATGAGATAGGCAGTCAGCACAAGATACAGATTATGAAGACCTTACTGATAAAACAGGTTGCAGTAAAGAAGCCAGACAAAACCCATCAAAACCACGATGGTGACAAGAGTGACCTCTGGTCACCCGCACAGCTTATTATATGCTAATTATAATGGATTTGCATGCTAGAAGTCACTCCCAACAACACCATGACAGTTTACAAATGCCATGGCAATGTCAGGCGGTTACCCTATGTGGTCTAAAAAGGGGAGAAACCCTCTATATGGGCTAAAAAGGAGACAAACTCTCAGCTCTGGGAATTGCCCACCCCTTTCCCCGAAAACTCATGAATAATCCACTCCTTGTTTATCATATGATCAAGAAATAACTGTAAGTATTCTTAGGCCAGCAGTTCAAGCTGCTGATCTGCCTATAGAGTTGCCATTATTTTGTTCCTTTGCTTACTTAATAAACTTGCTTTCACTTTGCTCTGTGGACTCATCCTGAAATATTTCTTGTGCGAGATTCAAGAACCCTCTCTTGAGGTCTGGATGAGAACCCCTTTCCAGTAACAGATGACTAGATTTATTGTGGATACTATCGGATATTGTTTCATATCATTTGATTAAAGGACAAAGGGCATTGGAAATGCACCTAACCTCAGACTGAAATCTCATCTGCCATAAAATTCCTCTGCATTTCTTGTTTTAAGAGAATCGGAATTAAAGTTGGTCAAGATTTTGGTCAGCACCTAAAACTATGAGTAACTACACAGGGCTTAGTAAATAAGGAAAACATCATAGAGCTAATCAGTCCGATTTGCCAGACGTTTTCTGTATGTCAGACAATGTGTGGGCCTTGGAGACAGAATTTAGCCTCTTGGAGCTCCATTCAGTTATGTCAGAAATTACAAGAACCATACTGGATTGAGAAGTGTGTGTGCTAGGTCAAAAACACTCGTAAGGTGTCAATAATGTATACAAAATATAATTAGATACATAACTAGTAGAAAAAATACTATCCCAGACTTTGTAGCTATGTTGTATTGAAAATAATTCTCTGGAATTAGGAAGAAAAATAAATCACCTGCTACATACGTTATCACAGATGACTTAATTAAAACTACTGTAATTCAACATAAGACCAAATTTACTAATTTGAAGACACACATGCTGACAGCAATGTTAAGCTTTATCTTTCAATACACTATTTAAAAGACAGAGTCTATAAAAGTATTACTAATGTATATATGTCTGTTCAAAATAGGATACAGATATATGCAGGCATACATCATTTTATTACAAAATGCTTTAGTGCATTTCAGATATTGTGGAGTTTTTCTTGTTTGTTTGTTTTTTCAAATTGAAGGTTGTGATAAGGTTGAATCAAGGAAGTGTACTATTGCCACTTTTCCAACAGCAGATGTTCACTTCATATCTCTGTGTTAGCGTTTTTTAGAAATAAAGAATATATTTTTTCGAGATGGGAGTCTTACTCTGTTGCACACGCTAGAGTACAGAGGCATGATCTTGGCTCACTGCAACCTCTACCTCCCAGGTTCAAGCAATTCTCCTGCCTCAGCCTCCTGAGTAGCTGGGCTTACAGGTGCCCACCACCACCCCTGGCTAATATTTGTATTTTTAGTAGAGACAGGGTTTCATCACATTGACCACACTGGTCTCGAACTCCTCACCTCTTTATTTGCCTGCCTCAGCCTCCCAGAGTGCTGGGATTACAGGTGTGAGCCAGCAGGCCCGGTGAGTATTTTTAAATTAATGTTTGTATGTACATTGTTTTTTAGATACAATACTATATTGCACACTTTATAGTATTGTATAAATATAATGTTTATATGCACTGGGAAACAAAAAAAAATTTGTGACTTGCTTATAGTGATATTCACTTTATTGCAATGGTTTGCAATGAAACCCACAAAATCTAACATGATACTGAAGAGGATAAAAAAATTGGACACTTTGTATTATAGTCATTTCGGTATTAGAGAAAAATGTTTTCAGTGCAAGCAGTCGTGTGTTCGGAATCCAGCTCACTCGCTTGCTAGTTCGGTAAGACATCTAAATACCTAGTTTACTGACTTCTTGTGATTAGAACAGTACACTGTAACAATAGATTGTCAATAAAACTTGCAATAATTAAACTTCATAAACAAATGTTTGCATCCCTTGCTCATCATTTTCTAGTAGAATCCCTCTCTTTTTATTACTTTTTTTTTCTTTACTATTCCCTTCCCACTTTTGAATGCTCTTCTGAAGCAAATAGTGGTTAGACCATGGTAATCTTAAGTGTCGCTGTTAGGCTAGTGTTTAGTGTTGTATCCCGAAGCAGCCAGTAAGAGAAGCGGAGGCATCTCTTTTGGTTCAGAATTAAATACACAAGGGACTTGTCAAGTTGAAAGAGGCTTAAAGTGCCTCCTTCACAGCTCACAAAGTTTATTGATCCGCTGAAAGATGTGGCTCACAAGGAGAACTGAAACATAGACAACCGGGATGGAAGTGAGAAAGAGGCATGGAGCCACAGTCCCATAGAGATATCCCACTGAACAGAAGAACAGGAAGTGACATTATGCAAAGCATATGTGACGAAACAGGTATACAGCCAAAAATTAGTTAAGGCTTATTGTTCTAAGGTTGCAGATGAGAAAAACTAAAACCTTTAAGTTGTAAGTAGTAGAGACTAGGGAGAAAGAAATGAGCATATAACATGTCCAAAATATATTAACAATGCATCCTCAAAAAGGTATGTTACTATGTGCTTATTCTGTGCGGGATTATTATGCATTATAGGCTGTCTCTGGATCCAGTCTTCATGATTTCTTGCCTTTCTATTCTTTGCCTAAGTTTTGGTAGTGCCCATTCTGTGGCTTATTTTCTCAGAACATTTTTAAATTTTGAGGATTAGTCTAATGAACTCAATCATTATCTAATTATTTTTTAAATAATTTATTTATTTTACTTTAGCTGCATACTATATCTGACATTTCTCCCCATATTATCCCTCCCCACATTATCCCTCCCCACTCTCCCCTCTCTCCCCACCCCATTGTCTCTCCCCTACCCCCACCCACAACTGTCCCCTGTGTGTGATGCTCTTCATTATCTAATTATTATCTAACCACCTTTTGGGGAATATCTCTAAGAAAACCTTCCAAATGTGGAAGAAAAATCAACAGTTTAAATGCTATCCTATCATCTCTCAGCTTTCATCTTTTCTTCTGAGGAATTAGCTGTCATTTCATTGTTGCTTTTAAGGAGATATATCTATTCTTCTCTAGATACTTAAGGTTTTCACTTTCTCATTGACCGTCTCTCATTTTTTTATCTCGTTATAAAAGTTGTACTTAGTTATTTTGTGTGTATCTATCCCATTTGCTCCAGTAGCCCTTCTTGATATTTTTTATTAACTTCTAAAAATTATTAACCATCATCTTTTCCAAATATTGTTTTTTCTTATCTCCTTTTCTCTCCCCTCTCTTCTTGATAACCCAATTACATATGCCTTTAAGATCTTTTCATACTCTCCCTATGCACTTTCCATTTTTTTCCTCAGTGTTTCAGTCTTGATTCTTTCTTGTCAATTTATTTTTCTCATGAATCCTCTATTCCATAATGCTCCATCTGCAGTTGTACCCACCTAATGCAATACTTAAACAATCCTAAGGTTGTCATTTGTTCACTTTGTATAAACTACAATTTTTTTAGCCATTTTTCCATCTATTTTCTTATCATATTAATTACGGTTATTTTAACATCGTGCCTGATAACTCCTATTTCGGGGTTACCTGTGAATCTGTATCTGCTGTCTATTTTTTTCTTTTGGTTCTGTTGTTTAGTATGGCTGTTTCCTTTCTTGGTTTGCTTACTTATTTGTTTAGTAAATATTGGGCATAAAAATTATAGTTTCCAAAAAGTTTGTATCTTCTGGCAGGCAGTTTGAGAGGAAGCACACCATATTAATTCCATTAAGGCTGGCTCTGTGTAGACACAGCACATCAGCCTTTACATTACTGAGAAATTTCCTATTCCTCCTTACTCTTGGAACGTGTAATCCCAGGGAGTTAAATCCCGGCATTACCACACACCTTCTTCTTATCTTCTTTTTATATCTGTGGAAATGAGGAAAGTAAAATCAAGTACAGTTTTCCATTCTATGTCTAGAGTGGAAAAAGTATACCATGTTTCAAACAATGTGCCTTAAATTGACAGGCTTATTGCTTACAGTTTTGCTTTGTCAAAACTTGGGTCTCAGTTTGATTATTTGAACAGTTGTCATCTAGAAAAAAAATGTATGTTAAAGAAAACACTTTCGCCCTGCAAGATGTATAAATTAGAAGTCTATGCCTTGGGGATGAGGCCTCCTAGATGTTATGGAAGGGTTCTATCCAACAGAACGATCATAATATGTACTTTCATTGCATCAGAAAGGCTTTCTTATTTTTCTTCCATAAGACCATCTGTGTGTATATATTAAAAATAAATTGAAAAATCAGATGTAAAATCAGTTTCACATATGGATTATATCTTTAAGTATCTCTCTCTCCTTCCAAACACCAGCATAATAAAGTACATCAAATGACAACAAAACTAATGTTTGTCTTTTCTTGTATTATACATATTTGCCTCTATATCTTGACTAGAGATTCCAGGCTAATATAAACAATATTGAAATAATCATACTTCTTGCCATGTTGCTAAATTTGATGAAAATCCTCTGGGTGTTCTGCTTTCAATTATGAGGTTGGTTCAAGATAGATAATCTTTATTATACAAAAAACATATCCTTATGAAACTAGCTTTCAGTTTTTATCAGAAAGTGTTGCTGCACTTTTTCACATGATTGCTGTTGTCTACAGTATAAACATATATCCTTTTCCTTCCATATGGTGGTTTAGTTATAGAAATAAATTTCCTAACATTAAATTAACTTGCAAATATTGCTTTTTAAAACTGAATTATAATTTTAATATACTATTGGATTATATGTGTTGTAATTTATCTAAAATCATTATATCTGTACTTGTGTGATCATTCTATAGAGTTTTTTTGAAAAATAGTTTTATAAGTAAATTATACAATTCTATAATTCTATAAATTATAGAATTTTTATAGTTTGTTTCCTAGGAAAAGTTGTTTGTAGTATTTGAATGTATCCACACAAAAATCTGGCAGAATATATCATATAATAAAAATTAATGTTTTATATTTTAATCCTTTAGCATTTTTAAGAATATAGTACATAGTTATTTATATACTTATGTTTTCTACTTGTGATAAATTTTCCTATTTTTTTAGTGACACAAATACATCTCAAATCTTAGAAATGTCTGGCTCCCAATAAACTCCATGTAAGTCTCTGATATTTAAATCCTGGATCCATCACATACTTACTTTAGCATCTGGGCATGTTGATCAGCTCCTTTAAGCCCCAGTTTTTTAATCATTAAAACAGGAAACAAATGATATAATTATATCATATGGCTGATTAGGGATTATATAACATAATAAATGTAAAGCCTAGCAAGAACTAACACCTGGTGAGCATTGAGGAACTGCTACCAGCTTCACCAACAGTCACCATCGCTCAAAGAGGAAGGCCTTAGCCCATACCCTTTGTTGGAATCTTCCAAACAAACAATTCGTGTCAATATCTGTGTCTCGACCTTTGACATTCATTAAAAAAATATTTACCAATGGTATGTTATGCACATGGTACTATTCTAGGCACTGTAGATATGGAATTAATAAAATAGACAAAAAAAACTTGTTTTCATAAATCTTCTAGTCATCATCCCGCTGCACCAATTACTGTATCTTTGTTCATTATCTGCTGGTGACCTGCTCCTTTTTATCATGCTTCAAGTGTTTTTGTACAAAGATTACATTAATCTTCAGAAGCAATTCACAATATGGCACTGAATTTTTTGGTGCCTTTTCTGAAAGCCAGGTCCAGCTTCTATTCTTGAAACTTTAAAGGAAGGACTTGAAGGCTCTGATCAGAGCTGTGAATTAGGAATTCTGCTTTGATAGCAGCAAACACACAGAATAAGGAAGCACGGAGGAATGAAGGCAGCCTGACTGGGAACTGGCATGATGGTGTGAAAATGAAGGGAAGGACGAATCAAAAAGGAAAGATGTGTAGATGCAGACTGGACAAGTTTTGACAAAATATTATACAGCATGATGGGGAAGGGAAAATAAATTTTAAAAGGTGGCTTCATGAATTTTAACCTAAATAATAGAGAACATACAAGTGCCGTTAACTACAATCAGAGACATAAGAACTAGAACTAATTTTGGATGGTGAGATGATTTTATGTGCTGACATTCAAGTGTTAAAATATTACCCAGGGAGATAATAAGCTGTCAATGACTTGTTAATAGCTCTACAGTCGGTGCCTAAAACTGTACCTGGCATGGGAAGTATGCATAAACTGACGGAATAACAGTTTGTAATAACTTAAAATACAAAAATAGATTAAAATGCTATTTGTCTTTCAAAATTTACATGTTTGCCATCAAAGGGGTTTATCAAAAGAAATTGAAAAGCAATTCTTAAATTTAGTTAATAAGTAAATACCCCCAGAAAGCCATATTTTTAAACAGCAGTGACAGGAATTTGCCTTATCAGATTTCAAAGCACCCTATAATTTTATAGTAAATAAAACATAGTCATTCAGGAATGAGCTTTACCATCCAAGCCCTCAGAAAATGATTCATTATTATGGAGTAAGGGGGAAATAAATTGTGTGTGTGTGAATATGTGTGTGTAAATATTTATGATTTAAATATGTACATCTAATATGAATCAATAAAAATTTGTTTTAAAAAATATCATTTCAAATTGATGAGAAAAACAAGGACTTTCTCCAGGATGCATGAGGTTCTCCTTTTACAACGAGGGCAAGGAGTGAAAGGCAAAGAGTTCCTCTATTTCATATTACACTAAGTAAATTCCAGGTGTATTACAAAGCTAAACATGAAGAAGACAGGCATGAAAATAAAAAGCAAAATGGTGAAGTACCCTCATTCTCCCCACCCCCCACAAAAAAAAAAAAAACAACAAATAGACAGTTATCCATGAATAGTAGCCTTGGGAGAGCTCAAGTTTCCATTTAAGAACTGCAGCAATGGCAGGGAGCAGCGGCTCACGCCTGTAATCCCAAAATTTTGGGAGGCTGAGGCTGGAGCGCCGCCTGAGGTCAGGAGTTCAAGACCAGCCTGGCCAACAAGGTGAAACCCAGTCTCTACTAAAAATACAAAAATCAGCTGACATGGTGGCACACACACGCCTTTAGTCCCAGCTACTCTGGAGGTTGAGACAGGAGAATGGCTTGAGCCCAGGAGGCGGAGGTTGCAGTGAGCCACGGTTGAGCCACTGCACTCTAGCCTGGGCGACTGAATGGGACTCTGTTTCAAAACAAAACAAAACCTGCAGCAACACGCGGCATTGTTGGAACAAAAACCAGAGAGCAACCACACAGAAAGGATGGCTGGAGAGATGGACACACCTGAGATGCTTGATCACTAGTATGAAAGAAAAAGGGCAGAAGGAAAAGGGCAGAAGGTAGCAGTCTTAGCCATGAAACACACAGGAAAGAGATTCCTTGTGCACTGTTGGTGGTAATGTAAATTGCTATAGTCATTATGGCAAATCATATGAAAGTTTCTCAAAAATTTAAAAATAGAATTACCATATGAGCCAACCATTTCAATTCTGGGTATATATTGAAAGGAAATGAAATCAACATGTCAAAGAGATGTGTGTTCTCCCATGTTCACTGTAGCATTCTTCACAATACCCACAGAATGGAATCAACACTTAGTGGAATTTGTAGTATAATCTTATATTTTCAAATATGTGCATGCATATGTGTTTCTCCGATGGTGTGCTGGTGCTGGTGAGTCAAGGTATACGTATATGTATACCTACTGAAATATATCTAGAAAGATATTCCAGGAACTGAAAGCAGTGGCTATTTCAAGTAAATAGGAAGACTGGGAAGAGTATGAAAAGATCGCAGTTTATGTTTCATATATGTGTACTTCCTGTCCTCTAAAAAGACCATGTATTATTTTTAGAATAAAAATGACAGATATAAAAGTGAATGAATAAAATAGGTAGTTATTTGAAATAAGAATATAAAACCTGTGAGATTAGAAAATGTAATTTATTAGAATGATAAGATTTTTGTTTCTGAAATTATTCTTACTGGTGATTATATCAACTCTTATAATGAATATATTTATACACACCAATGAACAAATTGTCATGTTCCAACCATCTTTGAATAAACCCTTATAATACAATTCTTCGAAATTTTGGAAACTTTATTTATTTTCTGTTTTGTTGGGATTAATTGTGACAAAATCAATTACTGTTCTCAGAGGCTTCAATGAATTAAAAATGAGAGTAGGTTGAGCAGGTTAATGCAGCTAACTAGAAGTTAGGAGATTATATCTCTAGTTCAGGCTTGTCTAACTGCAGTAGACTATAGCTTATTCACATACTGCATATGAAGAGAGACTAATAAAATTAGATACACGTTTCAGAATTGCTAGATTTAAAGAATTCTAGAATCTCATCCAACTATAAACTTCTGGAATTTTAGATCGTTGAGTGCAGTGGTTCCCTTAAAATGTAAGTCCAGGCCAGATCTTCATCTTAGTGTAACATCATCCAGAAACAGACCTTAAAAAGAATATAAGTTGCAGTAGGTTGTTTGCAAAATTATTTCATAAAATGCCCATATGAAAGTGATGTCTTCAGATATGGAATAGGAGGAAGTCAATAACAGTGTGGTGTATTATTAAGCTGGTTGCTACTGTGGATATTGATGCTCAATCCCACTCGTGATGACTTGAGGAAACTCTGGTATTTATACACTGTCCCTCACTGGTTGAGGGTTGTCACTGGTGTCATAATGCTGGCCATAATTCTGTTTACCCTATGCAAAGACTAAGCATGTTCCCAAAGCTGGGGAAAAAAAGTGCCCTATGAACAGTCTCAGGTATTTCTGTTAAAGCAGCATGGGAATACAGAAATATGTGCTCAGAAGATAAGGGCAAGACACAGGGCACCTGCTAAATGTCACCACCACCATTTTCATTCTGTCAAGTGTCAAGTGGTAGTCAGTCAAAAATACATAACCACAACCAAAAAAACATATTTAACAGCAGTTTCAGTGGCACCCAATATAGTCCCTGACGGTGCATCTGTTCCCAAAACTGAAATTGATTTTCACCCTCTCCATCCTGTACCACTCATTCAATATTCTCACCACCCTTGATACTACTTCTGCTGGTTAAAGTTGCTCCTGTAGTAGAGTGACCTAGACTCTTGTTCCTGTGTATTTGATCCCCTTTTCTTTGGTGACAGGGAGTTCATGCAGTTGAACTCATGCACATTTTCTACTCTGGCCACAACGGTTACTTTATTCATGGGCCCATCATGGAACACTAACTAGTCTTGTTTCTTCCCTCAAGGTACGCAAAGACAGAAGATGATTCAACTTCACTAGAAAAGTTGTCGTAACTTTTACTTTGTGCCTCACTTTGATAGATGCTAGTAAAGTTTATTGTCATCTATGATGACCCTGCTCTTGTTCAGGGATTAAACTGGAAGCCTTCCCAGAGATACAGGGAAGAACTTGGGCCTTCCCAGAGAACATGGTTATTTGGTGGATTCTCTGCTGTTACGTAATAAATAGATTTTAATGTGGCCTGTTATTTGGGCCTTTTAATCCGCTCATCAATATTCTACCAAGGCAGCTCTGTAATCTTCACTTAATTTTCAATGTGCCACCACTTTCCTTAAGCTTTAATGATCCCTTCCAGCAGTGTATCAAAGCTTGCTCTAGCTATTCTTACCAGGACATTAAACCCCAAGTTAGAGAAGAGTATCTGAATATCAATTAAGTTTCCATTATCAATCTCTAGTCTCTCTTCACCCACTGGGGTTTGGCAAACCCCAGAAATATTTCTAAGCCGCTTTCCTGTCTCTATCCATCCATATTAGCCAGTTCCTTTAGTAATTTACTAAATGATCTCTTTTTTTTTTCTTTTTTTTTTTTT
>PVKV010028123.1:0-25440 GCA_004027835.1 Alouatta palliata | reverse complement strand
CTCCTCTCTCGCCCCTCCCTCCTCTCTTACCCCTCCCTCCTCTCTTGCCCCTCCGCATCCCCTTACTTTACAATGCAATCAAGGCATAGAGAATTTCCTCTCAGCCTAGAAGTGACATCCTAAGTTCCTTTGCACAACTGAGAAGTTGATGGAGTTCCAGTGAACTGAGTACTTTTCATTAACTCATCCAGAAAGAGAGGTCATCTCTTTGCAGCATTGGCAGGTAGAAAAAAATGAAGTGCCTGAGCAAGATACTGCATTTTAGCATTGCTTATAAGGGGGTCGGGGGTGTGGATCACTCCATGGGCAAATAAGTTTCTGGCATCCTGCCACATGGCCAATCTGTTGCATTCAACTCTGATTTTAAAGGTTTCCATTCCACTAACTGAAGGCCTGGACTTGATTTCCATGTTGACGGATGATGCTACAGTTGCCGCCTGGAATAACGAAGGACTGCCCAGTGACAGAATGTCCAGTGAAAATGCTGCTATCCTAACACACTGTGAGCGCTGGCCTCTGATGATAGATCCCCAGCAGCAGGGAATTAAGTGGATCAAGAATAAGTATGGAACAGACCTGAAAGTCACACATTTGGGCCAGAAAGGGTATGTGAAGTTTGAAGCCTTTCTGTTTACCTGCTGTGCAGTGGGTCTGATTTTCATAAGGCATGATGCTTCTTAGACCTCTCCACCACATTGACATATTACAATTTGGTGCTAGTTTTTTTATCTGCCTGCTCATGTTTCATATAACATATCTCTGTTGAAAAGGCATTCGTGTTGGATGGCATCCAGTTATCTGAAGAAGAGATAAGATTGAAGGTTAGAAAGGAAAAATATGTAAATTTTCTAAAGCCAAGAATGGATATATATTATATATCCATTATATATATTATATTCCTTCTCTGGAGTGTTTGGATAGTAACACAAGAATTGTCAACGATGCCTCCAGGTTTAATGATGTTATGGTCATATTCCTGAATCTATACTTTGCCTATAGAAGGCTCTTAACATGGCTACAAGTCCCACACTGGATGCCTGAAGTTAATTTAATATCTTAGTCAAGATTTACATGTCCCTTATAAGAACTGAATCTACTTCAAGACTTTCTGTTACTGAGTCATCATGAAAATACTGTCTGATAGATAGAAAGCTGTCTTGTATACAGTTGCTATTCAGTTAATGTTGAATAAATTATTTTAGAACTATGGATATTTCACTTGACCTTTCCATCCTTTTTTTTTATACATAGAGTGAAATAAGAAATTTCTGTAGTTATACAAGTAAATGGAGTTCTTAGACCAGGTGCAGTAGCTCATATCTACAATCCCAGCACTTTAGGAGGCTGAGGCAGAGAACTGCTTGAAGCCTGGGAAACATAGTGAAACCCCTGTCTCTACCAAAAAAAAAAAAAAAAAAAAAGTAGCCAGGTATGGCAGTGCCTACCTGTAGTCCCAGCTACTTGGGAGGCTGAGGCAGGAGGATCACTTGAGCCCAGGAGTTTGAGGCTACATTGAACCATAAACATGCCACTGCACTCCAGCCTGGACAACAGAGTAAGACCCCATCTCTATTTTTTTAAACATAGATCTTGCTTATCTGAATACTTGCAGAAAATTATTTTTGGTAAGGAGATAATTTTTTTGGAGGGTAAGACCGAAATAAAATGATAGCTCGCCATTTTAAGTGACTAAACTTCAAGCTTTAAAAAATACAAGTCTGATCAAATTATAAGGCAATTTATACATGAATTTTTCATTAAAAAAAAAGATCCATCAAATGAATTTAAATGTATGATATTTACATAAGTTACACTTGTTTAAACTATGGTTGCTATTACAGGCAACTAATCTACAGATAGATTTATTATTTCAAACTATTGAATTTCACTTGAAAAACATGACTAACATGTATCTTAAAATCTCATCTTTAATTTCCGTGTGATCAAAGGGAAACTACCACTTTATAAAACAGTTTTCTCTAAGTTTGTCCCATATATAATATCTAAATTATAATTTAGTCATAAATAATTTTGAACATTTTTCTGCCAATTTACATTTTATTATCTCAAATCCCACTGAATTTTAAGGTTTTTCAATGCCATAGAAACTGCTTTGGCCTTTGGTGATGTCATCTTAATTGAAAATCTCGAGGAAACGATAGATCCCGTCCTGGATCCACTACTTGGCAGGAACACAATTAAAAAAGGAAAGTAAGTATTCTGGAATTTTTAACACCTGTTTCGTGCTAAATGATTTTCAGCAGGAGCATCTGTTTCTTAGCCTCATAATAAGCAGTGTATTGAATTCTCAGTAATATTTCTGAGTTTCCATTTTATGGACCTACACTCCAAGGCCAAAGCAACCACAACAAAATCCAGACTTTAGACTACTTGTTTGGTAGATTTAGATTTGTTTTATCCAATTCCTGATTTATGGAGCAAAAAAATGCATTGTTATAAATCAGAAAATAGTTGCCTCTTTTTAAATTTATACCAATGTTTCTCTAACTTAAGTAATTTGCACAACACCTTGAATATAGCTGCCTATCTACATATCACTTGCACCTGTTTACTTAATATTTTTCTTAAACTAGATTTTATATCCATTCACTGTTGTTTTAAATCAGGATGGGTTTACTGTGCTAACTCTGTTTTGTTTCTGATATACCTAAAATGTAACCATTCAGAAAAGGAGAGTTCGTGAGTGGGTCCCTGAAATCACCCCTTATGCCAACAGTGTTGAATTATCAACAACAGAGAAGCACTTTCCCCTATCCCTCCAGGAGCTATA
The DNA here is from genome assembly GCA_004027835.1 of Alouatta palliata. NCBI lineage: Eukaryota > Metazoa > Chordata > Mammalia > Primates > Atelidae > Alouatta > Alouatta palliata. The sequence goes on along the minus strand of PVKV010028123.1, from coordinate 22,649 downwards.
TGTGACTTTCTAAGTGGCTGCCATTCTCCCAAGACAGTATACTTCCCGGAACATTCTCTTAGGGGCATTGAAGCCTCTTCTGAGAAGTCATCATGTCACTGTCCTGTGAATCGTGTGAAAGGTCAGGTACAGCAATTTGTCTTCAATCAAGTCTAGGTGGGCATAGAGGAAACTGGCACTCCGGAGACTCCTGTGCCTCTTCACACAAGCAATCAACATTCACTAGACTTAATTCACTGGGTTTCCTTCTCTCTCTTATTTTCTTCAAAGAGATATAATTTCAGAACTTCCCCCACCCTGTTCTTCCTTAACACCCACGCTCTGCCTCTAAGGTGTCTGTCTCCTTTTTCATCATTAGATTATTCCTGTCAGTTTTAAGTGGAAATAAGCCTACATCAGGGGGACTAACTTCTTGGTCTCTAACTGATTAGTATGGTATTTATCATACAGCTCACTAAGTAAATCCATTCAGAGTGACTGACAAATTATAATTGTTTAATAAACCAAAATTTGCCCAGACACACATTTAGAACAATCTAATAAGCCACTTGACAAACTGCAACTTTTAACATAAATATAATTGTAGCTGTGTTTGATGTGTTAAAAATGTCAGTAAAGTGAAATCCTTGTTATTAAGGTTCTGACTCTATTATGAAGACCTAAAATTTTTATCAGTTAAATGCATGTTCTCTGGGCTTCAACTTCAACTTTCAGTAGTACAATTTTGGTGTAAGCAATTTGTTGATTCTCATTACATATATAGTTGGATAATCTAAAATTTCCAAAGACTGATAAATTTGAGTTACGATTCCTGGTATGGATGTAATTAACTATCAGTGAGGATTTTAGAGGTCTTCAATTTTAGACACAAATTTTACGTAGAGCTTCAAGTCTTTATCACAAAATATCAGGCCAGAACAATTTAATTCAAATTAATAATATTTATGGAATATATTCTCTCTGTTAGGCCTTATAGAATTGATCATGTTATTCTAGCATTTCTTTAAAGGCCAAGAAGATTTAAGATAATCTATAAGAATGTAACAAACGGTGCTGATTGTATGCAGTTGTTACGTTAACAGTCCTGGCTCCTAAACCCTTATGCATGGGAACAACCGCTTGCTTGAGGGTGAATCTCAACTCTGTATCCTCAGCTCTTCCTCCTTCCCTCTTGCATGTAGATGTTTTTATAGTATCTTCACCCAGAGACTGTGAGTGCCAGCAGAGTCCTTAAATATCCTGTCAATCGTTCAATAAACCTTCTCTGAGCAATGCTATGTGCCAGGTACTGTACTGGGGGCTGCAGATTTAGTGTGATAAGACACAGACCCTGCACTTGAGGAAGCTACATTTCCGTTACGAAAGACAGACCTGTAAATAATTAATGAATGTAAAGCAGAACCATTGGTGTGGTGATAGACGGATACATAGCAAGGAGTTGTCAGCTCCATAGTGGAGACTTGGAAAGACTTCTTGGAAAAAAATTACCTTTGATTACATTTTTATTTTGATTACATTTTATTTAATGCAAGTCTCAAAAGTTAAGTAGATGTTTGTGAGGTAGACAAGTGGGAGAAGAGAATCTTGGAGAGAGAGCCCTAATTTCAAATAGCAAAACACACAAAATCCAACAGCTTTGGGGAACTGCAAATAGAATCCAAATGGGTGTCTGTGTTGGGAAGGAAGAGAGAGGGATGTGGACTGGGATAGATGAGACCAGAGAGGAAAGCAGGACCCAGGGCACAGCCTTCCTTGGTGATCCCTAGGTTGGCCTTTATCTGTATGTCGATAATTTCTAACCTCTCCTAAATACACTCAAGGGGCCTGTTTCTATCAGTTAAACTGGCTGGCAGAAGCAATTGTTTTTAACTAAAGGACCTTGCCTTCCTGGAGTGTCCGTATTTTCCCTTGAGAATCATGATCGTAAGTCACTGGAGAAGCTAGTAAGAACTCCTGTGCACACTGGAAGCAGAGTGAGCAGATGAATGTTTCTGAAAGTATTGGCTGAAGGGGCGTGGACCTAGAGCCAGAGTCTAGTTAGTAAATAATTGTGGTAATCTGGTTGAGACATGGTATGAGCCTGAACTTAGACAGTGACTGGAAGGAGAGGAGAGGACAAATCAGTGTGATAACAAGGAGTTAATACCATCAGTTTATGGTAATTAATTGGATATTATTGGTGGAGAGAAAGGAAGGTTCAAGGATGGCTTATTCTGCCTTCTGTCAGATAAATGATATTGTGCTTTACGTAGAAATGTATATAAGAATAAGAGTAAGTATGGGGAAAGAAGTAATGATTTCTCTTACTTGGACATGCAAAGGTTGAGGTACTTCTTTAACACTCATTTCTAAACCAGAAGTCTGAAAAGCAGCTGGACATGTGCGTATGGAGCTTAATAAAAGAATGTAGGTTGACCACATAGACCGGGGCACATCTATCTGGAGAAGCAGTTGTGCCATCATGGTGGATGTGATTATCCAGCGAGACTCTGTACACCCCGAAAAACAGAGAGCATCCTGTCTTCCCTCTGCTTTTTTCCCATGAGAAAAATGGGGACCCAGAGACATTAATTAATGTCCTCTTGCATACCCTGTAACTATATGTAGGTTATGTGAAAACCTAGTTTCTTTAACAGCTTTTTCTCTCTTTTGTGTTTTTTAATTGCGGTGTCATAGTAGTACATATTTTGAGGGTACATGAGATATTTTAATACACGTATACAAGGTATGATGATCAAGGCGGGGTGATTGGGACATTTGTCATGTCGAACATTTTTCTTTATGTTGAGAACGTTACAGTTTTTTTCTTCTAGCTATATTGAAATATGCAATAAATTATTAACTATAGTTTTCCTACTCTTCTGTTGAATACTAGAATTATTAGAATTATTCCTTCTCACTATATTTCTGTACCCACTAACCAACTTTTCCTTATCCTCCCCCTCCCCCGCTGACTTCCTTTCCCGACCTCTTGTAACCACCATTCTACTCTTTGCCTCCATGAGACCCACTTCTTTAGTTTCTGCACATGAGTAAGAAAACGCCTTATTTGTCTTCGTGTGCCAGGCTTATTTCACTTGATATAATACCCTCCAGTTCCATCCATGTTGCTGCAAATGACAGTTTCATTCCTTTTTGTGGATGAATAATATTTCACTGTGTATATGTACCACAATTTCTTTATCCATTTGTGTTCATGTGTTTTGCATTACTATAAAGGAATCCCTAAGACTGGGTAATTTATTTTTTTTTTTAAGATAATGATTTAGCTCATGGTTCTGTAGGCTGTACAAGAAACATAGTGCCAGCATCTGCTTGTGGTGAAGCCTCAGGGAGCTTACAATCACAGTGGAAGGTAAATGAGGAACAGACATGCCACACAGCAAGAAAAGAGGCAATAGAGAGTGGGCAGGAGGAGCCAGGCTCTTGTAAACAACCATATCTGAAGGTAACTCATTCCCACAGAGAGGACCCCAAGTCTTTCATGAGATATCTGCCCCCATGACCCAAACATTTCCCGCCAGGCCCACCTCCAACATCAGTGGTCACATTTCAACATGAGATTTGGAGAGGACAGATATCCAAACCATTTCACAATTCACCCACTGATGGACACTCAAGTTGATTTCTTATCTTGGTTATTGTGAATATTGCTGCAGTAAACATGGGAATGCAGATACTTTTTGGATATACTGATTTCATTTATTTTGGATATATGCCCACTAGTCAGATTGCTGGATCCTGTGGCATGATCCTGAGGAATCTTCATACTGTTTTCCTTAGTGGCTATACTAATTTACATTCCCACCAACAGTGTACAGGTGTTCTCCTTTCTCACATTTGTTATTTTCTGTCTTTTTGGTAATAACCATTCTAACTGGGATGAGTTTTGATGTACATTTTTCTGATGATTAATAATGTTGAGAACTTTTTATACACCTGTTGGCCATTTGTATATCTTCTTTTGAGAAAGATCTATTCAGGTCTTTTACCCATTTTTAAATCAGATTATTTGCTTTTTTTTTTTTTTTTTTTTGCTATTGGGTTGAGTTCCTGATATATTCTAGTTATTAATCCTTCATTAGACGGATACTTTGCAAATACTTTCTCCCATTCTGTAGGTCGTCTCTTCACTCCATTGATTGTTGCCTTTGTTGTACAGAAGCTTTTTAGCTTGATGTAATCCAATTTGTATATTATTGATTTTGTTGCTGTTCTTTTTGAGGTCTTATCTCCCAAATCTTTTAACAAGCTTTTTCAAATAAACAGGCACTACTCTCTTTCTGTAGGGTTTTTATGAGTGCTAATTTACCAGTCTAACTTTTTCCCTGCCCCTCAGTGTTTTCCCATGAAAAATGAAAAGAATGTTTATTTACCTTCAATGGTAATAAACCATGCTATTTGGATTATTATTTCCACCCATTTGGATTCTATTTGCAGTTCTCCAAAGTTGTTGGATTTTGTGTGTTTTGCTATTTGAAATTAGAGCTCTCTCTCCAAGATTCTCTTCTCCAACTTGTCTACCTCACAAACACCTACTTAACTTTTGAGACTTGCATTAAATAAAAATGTAATCAAAGGTAATAAACCATGCTTTGTTTATTTACCATCAATGTTTGGAAACTATGTTTTTCATACCTACAGTTTCCTCTAATATGGCCCAAGCCTTTCATTTCTTCATGTCACAGATAATTCCCCCCCTATGATATGTTATTTTACTTAACTTTTCTTTTCACAGATCTTAAATTCACTAAATTTAGGCTTTAACTGCTGTTTAGCCAATAGCAGTTAAATGTTAACAGGAAATTTTAATTTTCCATATTTAATGCCTCCCATGCATAGTATATTTTCCCTGTGTCATTTTGCCATTTTTTTCTCCCCCTTATAATATGCTTAGTTTTTTCTCACTCATACATAACCTTAATTGATTATAAGTTATTTACGGATAAGAATCATATATGACTTAAAAAGATGGTTAACCAAGATAAAAGAACAATACAAACATAAAACTTTTATTTCGGTTACCATGGCAGATTAGATATTTGAAAAAAACTAAATATATTAGCTAAAAAACCTAAATACGTTAGTTAAAATATTAAAAACATCTTTTGAAATGTATTACTGAGTTGACCAAAAAAAAAAAAAAAAAAGGGCAACCAAAAAGCAGGAACTCATGCAAGGAACTCCAAAGATTGTTTCCTTCCTGAGGGTACCTGCTAAAACTTGATGACCTTGGGTTTCTCTTGGGTATAAAGCTTGGACAAGCCTGGGGCCTGTTCAGGGTATGTAGTCTGCTAAGAGATTCCTGTATAAAGCTAGAGCACACCTTCCATTTAAGGATGAATCTGTTAAAATTAATAAATACACAAATAATTGCTAAACCGAGAAAACTTTCCTTTTCTAGCTTGGCACTGAGAAGAGGCAGAAAAAAATGTCCTATCTTAGTTGCAGCCTAGGAGGAGTATTTTGGGTTTTTACTATGTTTAAATGTTATTATTTAATACTGAGACCTATAAAATACCTGATATATACAGTTATAAAGCATAATAAATTAGACATGTTATCTGCCATTCAAATTATTGTCAGTATCCTTTAAGTTACTTTTGTGCTCCCCTCCTTGACAATTCTGCCTCCACTTCCAAAGGTAACCAGTGTTCACATATTGGAATGATATGATCAGTTCCATAAAGCCTAACAGACATAGTAAATATTATTTACTTAATATTTTTAATAACATACGTAAAATATATTTTTAATTCAGTCAATAAACATGTATTTAGTCAAGTTTCTAGAATGTGGCAGGCATATAAAGATCAAAGAGCTGTGAAAAGATAAGTAAAAGATCTAAATAGACATTTCTCCAAAGAAGATATACAGATAGCCAGTAAACACATGAAAAGATACGGAACATCATTAGTCATCAGGGACATGCAAATTAAAGCCACAAGAAGGTGAAGATCCTGAATGTTGCTTATCACTTCATTGCAATGTTTTATCATATATGTGTATATTCTTAAACAATGTATTGCTTTGGAGCTTTATAAAAATGCCTTATAGGGTATATAGTTTAAAAAGAGACTTGATTTTTTCCCTCAGTAATATGTTTCTGAGATTTAATCTACATTGCTGTTACTAGCCCTAGTTCTTTGAATTTCATTACTGTAATATTCTTTTTTGTTTGTTTGAGACAGAGTCTCGCTCTGTCACCCAGGCTGGAGTGCAGTGATATAATCTTGGCTCACTGCAACCTCTACCTTCTGGGTTCAAGCGATCCTCCTGCCTCAGCCTCCCGAGTAGCTGGGATTACAGGCACCTGCTACCAGCCTGGCTAATTTTTGTACTTTTAGTAGAGATGGGGTTTCGCCATTTTGGCCAGGCTGGTCTCAATCTCCTGACTTCAAGTGATCTGCCTGCCTTGGCCTCCCAACGTGCTGAGATTACAGGCATAAGCCACCGCGCCCAGCCTATTACTATAATATTTAATGATATGAGTGTTCCTCTATTTATTTAACGTTCTTATTGAAGGAAATTTTTGTTGTTTTTAGATTTTTTGCTATTATCAGTGATGCTGCTATAAATATGAGTGAATATTCATGCATACATCTACAGGTACACACATTCATGTATACATCTGTAGGTATACACAGCAAGGTTCTTAAGTGTTTATATTCTGTAGTAGGATAGTTGGATTGTAGAATGTATGCACAGTCAACTTTAAAAGATAATACCAAATTATTTTCCAAAGTGTTTAGAAATGTACATGCTTACTTGTAGTATATAAGAATTATGGGCTGGGTGCGGTGGCTCACACCTGTAATCCCAACACTTTGGGAGCCCGAGGTGGGCAGTTAACAAGGTCAGGAGTTCAAGACCAGCCTGGCCAAAACAGTGAAACCCCGTCGCTACTAAAAATACAAAAAATTAGCTGGGCCTGGTGGCAGGCACCTGTAATCCCAACTACTGAGGAGGCTGAGGCAGGAGAATCTCTTGAACCCAGGAGGCAGAGGTTGCAGTGAGCTGAGATCGTACCATTGCACTCCAGTCCGGGTGACAGTGTGAGACTCCATCTCAAAAAAAAAATAAATTGTGTAGTCTTCCGGAGAGCTAAGAGGGACTTCTATGCTTTTGTTGCTTTTATAATCCAAAAGCTTTCCGTATTTAATACTATTAGCTGCCTCTTCCTATGTTGAACTATTCCTGCCTCCTTTTTTTCCCACTTTTATTTTTGAATGAACAAATTGAGGACACACTAAGTTTTCAAAATAGTTTTGTTACAAAAGCTTAAAAAGTATTTTGATGGAATAATAGACATTGGAGACTCTGAAAGGTGGGACCCTGGAAGGGGGAGTGAGGGATAAGAAGTAACCTAATGGGCACAATATGTTTTTCAGTGATGTTTATGTAGAAAGCACAGACTTCATCACCACACAATGTATCCAGGTGACAAAACTTCTCTCATACACCCTAAATCTATAAAAGTCATTTTCTTAAAAAGCATTTTGAATAAATTTTGGTATTTTTGTTATTGCATTGTTTTGCTTGATAAAACTATCTTTAAAACAAAGCAAATGCTTTCTCATTCCCTTATCTAACTCTTAAAAAGTATTCACACATATGCAAAGTAGGAGATATGGTAAAATAAAAATTAGACTGGTACAAATAGAAATTATTTTTCTTTTTTCGATGCAATAAATAAAAGTTGGGAGAAAATACAAAAGAAAATTAATGGGAGAATGTTGCTATGTATTTATTTAATAATGGAGCTACCCATTTGCAGTGTTATAACAGGAACAGAAAATTTTTGAAAATTAATCTACATGTTTGTAAATTTTATAATGGATCTTCCTGTTTTGACCTCCAACAATGAACAGTTCACTCGATTTGTCTGTCCTCTTTTTTTTCCTGTGTGACTCTATCTTTATGTAACCTGTGGCTTTACAAATGTTTTTCTTGGTGTTGTAAAGACAAGATAGCATCGAAAAGAGAGGGCAAGGAAAACCACCTGCAGGGACTGCGGGGCTGCCACATCACCCAGAATGTCTTTATCATATCCTCAGATGCAGGGGGGATAACACTGTCCTCCCTTGAGGAACTCTCATCCCTCAGAAAGTTTTTGGCTATCAATAGTGTTTTCGTTTATTCTAGTCCTGTTTGCGTGGGGGAGATTTTTTTTTTTTTAACCAGTATTAGTTTATTCTTCCTAGTAATGAATGTCTGAGAAATGTTTGTGATAGATACAGCATAGTCCAAAAGTTGAAGTTCATTAATAATTGGAATGTTGTGGAGTATGAAGTAATGAATACTAATTACTCCTTTCATGTCTGACAGCTCCCTGGGCACCAATACATCAGCCCAGACTTTAATTTGGTTCGAGTAATGGTTTCATCAATAGCACATTAAATCTGTGTTTGAGAAGATAAACAGGTAAACCTGGCCCACACAGTAGATACCACTGTCATAAAATGGCCACAGGCCGACGACAGCTGGGTAATTACAAATAATTAAATCCACCAAGCTCCAGACAATCCTAATTTTAGATAAAATATATTTTATCGTATCAATTGACAAGAAAACATATCTGGAAAGATTTATCAACGTGTAATTTTTCCAAAGCAAATTTACTGGCTTACGTATTAGAGAAGTTGCTGATCTGTGAAGCATCTTCATAAAATTATCTCTTTAATCTTTCAAATACCCCTAAATATTATTGAAATAATTTTTGAAAGACTAGAGAAACTACTGCACGATATATTTCAGGTTGGAGTATATAAATATATTTTTAAAGATATTTTATGCTTAATTCTATATTTACTTTTTATACAGTTATTTTTTATTATGCGTTGGGGTACATGTGCAGGTTTGTTACTTAGGTATACACATGTTGTGGTGGTTTGCTGTACCCATCAACACGTCATCGTAATAGGCTTTAAGTAGCATGCCCTAGAAAGGAACTTAAAATTGGCTAATAGAAATATCAGCTATATGATTTAAAAAATTATTTTTATAGAAATAATAGAAGAGGGACATGGTATTTTATAGATATTTATTTTATAATGACTAGGTTTCCTGAAAGTTATGTTAAGATTAAGAAGAAGAATTGCTCTCAGTTAGCAAGTTTCCAGTTTATTAACTATTATTATGTTGCTGTTCTTGAAGTTGATGCCATGCAATTATGTTAGAGTTGACTATAGATCTATTCAAATGAGGCCTTAGGAGAGACTTAAGGCATAAGCATGTTATTTTGAACCCTACTGTGTAGTAGAATGTACTCTCTTGAGTTAGAAGCTTATGGATTTTTTTCTTTTTCTTTTTTTTTTTTTTGAGATGGTGTCTTGCTCTGCCTCCCAGGCTGGAGTGCAGTGGCACGATCTCGGCTCACTGCAGTCTCCACCTCTTGGGTTCAAACGATTCTCCTGCCTCGGCCTCCCGAGTAGCTAGGACCTGCAGGTGCCCACCACGACGCCTGGCTAATTTTTGTATTTTTAGTAGAGATGAGGTTTTACTGTATTGGTCAGGCTGGTCTTGAACTCCTGACCTCATGTGATCCACCTGCCTTGGCCTCCCAAAGTGCTGGGATTACATACATGAACCACTGTGCAGAGCCTAGCTTATGGATTTTAAATAAACTCTAGAGTTACGTAGTTCTCTTGTTATTTCCCTTGTGGGTAAGAATAGATTTATTTTCAAGTTCATTCATGCTCTCTTATAATAGAATCCAGCATTCTAGTCTCTCCTAATTTCCAAATTCAAAATAAAATTTAATTCCCACAAATCTCCGACAGCTTTTCTATTCCTAAATTTAGTAAATGTTTTTTTTTTTTCTTAATAGTGTAATCTTTAGCGTCTGCTGATAAAGCAGTCTCACATTCACAGTCATCTTGGAAATAGTTGTTTGACTTTATCTGAAAATAAGTACCAAACAGGTCTTCAGATTAAGAATCATCAGATTATTTTCTTTTTGAAAAAGACAATCTTCCAATAAGAAAATGAGTGAAATTTTCTTTGTTTCTGCTGCTACATTATGTGTTTAAAATGGATATGTTGAAGGATGTGTATGTGTGTATCAAAGGAGAAACAGTCTACTTATGACTTTCTTTTTTAATTTCCTGGTTTTTTTTGTTTTTTTTCTGTATAATGTTACCTGGATTCCTGAAATACCAATTTTTGTTTTGTTTTGTTTTGTTTTTTTAAATTCTGGTTGAAATTTGCTTTTATCTTAGAAGGACATGTTGATTATATTAACTATATGACAGCAAGACAATTAACTCATTTCTATTCAGGGTTTTCTTTCCTCCTTTTCTTGAACGTCTTGCCAGCTGTGCAGCTTTCAACCAAAACCTTTCTTCAGGAAACGGGTTTGACCAACTTGCACAGCCCTTCCTGCTGAGGTTGCTAAGTAACAACTCCCCTCTTGTGGTTTGCCACGTTTGCTACACCTGATCTTTTCCACTGCACTCTTGACTGTAGCTGTTGGAACTCCCAAGTCTAATCGAGAAGCTTTTAATTTTAAACAGCAGGACGTGCAGTAAGGCTTTTAGATGTCCATTGAAAAGTTTGTTTCTTCTGTGTGTTTCCCCACCCCCGCCCCACCCCCCAAACTAGTGGGCTATATTACTTGCTTAACTTAAAAAACACCTACTATCTCTTTACCTTGACAAAATGGCTCATTGAAGCCTCCAGAATGGAATTTCTCCTATTCAGAGAACATGTTAGCTATCTGAATTGTCCAACTTAGAGTGAGAACGTTCGATATAATAATACAATGTCTTAGGAAATCTCTGTCCAAACAGCAGATTTTGCAAATCTTTAGAAAAGATTCCTGCTGTAGCCAGTTCCAGTAAATACTCTGGTCTGACACAGTAGTAAATCTTCATTCCAAATTAAATATGTTGCTTTCCATGTTTGATTTTAGATGGCAATGAAAAATAGTGATGGTGTTTGTTCAAGTACTCAGAATATCTGATAACTAAATTAATGCATTTTGGTTTTTATAATCCAAAACTGAAGGCATTTCCAACAGTATACTAAGTCTTGAGAATAGTTCCAATAAAAGTAAAAGGGATGTCCTTTGTTTTCAGATGAAGATTTTAGAAATAAGAATTTCAGATTATCTCTAAATTGAAATTCTTATCTTAGTTATATTAAAATAATGGTTCCTTGCTCAGCTCACTGAGATTCTGGATTTCAGGAAACTGATCGTTGGGACCAGTGTTTGGATTGTTCTATCACAGAAGTACTTTGAAAACTAGCGAAGAAATCATTCCCAAGTGTCTATATATATATATATATATATATATATATATGTTTCACTTTAAGTTCTGGGGTACATGTGCTGAATGTGCAGGTATGTGACATAGCTATACATGTACCATGGTGGTTTGCTGCACCCATCAACCTGTCATCTACATTAGGTATTTCTTCTAATGGTATCCCTCCCCTAGCCCCCTACCCCCGACAGGCCCCGGTGCATGATGTTCCCCTCCCTGTGTCCTAGTGTTCTCATTGTTCAACTCCCACTTAAGAGTGAGAACATGTGGTGTTTGGTTTTCTGTTCTTGCGTATGTTTGCTGAGAATGATGGTTTCCAGTTTCATCCATGTCTCCACAAAGGACATAAACTCATCTTTTTTATGACTGCATAGTATTCCATGGCACATATGTGCCACATTTTCTTTATTCGGTCTATAATTGATGGGCATTTGGGTTGGTTCCAAGTCTTTGCTATTGTAAACAGTGCCGCAGTAAACATGTGTGTGCATATGTCTTTATAATAGAATGATTTATAATCCTTTGGGTATATACCCAGTAATGGGATTGCTGGGACAAAGGGAATTTCAATTTCTAGATCCTTGAGGAATCGCCACATTGTCTTTCACAATGCTTGAACTAATTTACACTCCCACCAACAGTGTAAAAGCATTCCTATTTCTCCACATCCTCTCCAGCATTTGTTGTTTCCTGATTTTTTAATGATCACCATTCTAACTGGCGTGAGATGGTATCTCATTGTGGTTTTGATTTGCATTTCTCTAATGACCAGTGGTGATGAGCATTTTTTTTTTCATGTTTGTTGGCAGCATAAATGTCTTCTTTTGAGAACTCTCAGTTCATATCTTTTGCCCACCTTTTGATACAGTTGTTTTTTTCTTGTACATTTGTTTAAGTTCTTTGCAGATTCTTGATATTATGATAGATTGCAAAAATTTTCTCCAATTCTGTAGGTTGCCTTTTCACTCTGATTATAGTTGTTGTTGTTGTTGTTGTTTTTGCTGTGCAGAAGCTCGTTAGTTTAATTAGATCCCATTTGTCAATTTTGGCTTTTGTTGTCATTGCTTTTGGTGTGTTAGTCATTAAGTCTTTGCACATGCCTATGTCCTGATGGGTATTGCCTAGCTTTTATTCTAGGGTCTTCATGGTTTTAGGTGTTACGTTTAAGTCTTTAATCCAGCTTGAGTTAATTTTTGTATAATGTGTAAGGAAGGGATCCAGTTTCAGTTTTCTGCATATGGCTAGCCAGTTTGCCCAACAATATTTATTAAATAGGGAATCCTGTCCCCATTGTTTGCTTTTGTTATGTTTGTCAAAAACCGGATGGTTGTAGATGGGTGGTGTTATTTCTGTGGCCTCTGTTCTGTTCCATTGGTGTATATATCTGTTTTTGGTGCCTGTACCATGCTGTTTTGATTACTGTAGTCTTGTAGTATAGCTTGAAGTCAGGTAGCATGATGCCTCCAGCTTTGTTCTTTTTGCTTAGGATTATCTTTGCTACGCAGGCTCTTCTGTGGTTCCATACGAAATTTAAATTGGTTTTTTCTAATTCTTTGAAGAAAGTCAATGGTAGCTTGCTGGGGATAGCATTGAATCTATAAATTACTTTGGACAGTATGGCCATTTTCACGATATTGATCTTTTCTATCCATAAGCATGGACTGTTTTTCCATTTGTTTGTGTCCTCTCTTATTTCTTTGAGCAGTGGTTTGTAGTTCTCCTTGAAGAGATACTTCATGTCCTTTGTTAGTTGTATTCCTAGGTATTTTATTCTCTTTGTAGCTGTTGTGAGTAGGGGTTCACTCATGATTTGGCTCTCTATTTGTCTGTTATTGGTGGATAGGAATGCTTGTGATTTCTGCACATTGATTTTGTATCCTGAGACTTCGCTGAGGAGATTTTGGACTGAGAATCTTCCCAGCTTAAGGAGATTTTGGACTGAGACAATGGGGTTTTCTAAATACACAATCATGTCATCTGCAAACAGAGACGATTTGACTTCCCCTCTTCCTATTTGAATTCCCTTTCTTCCTTACTTTTGCCTGATTTCCCTGACCAGAACTTCCAGTACTGTGTTGAACAGAAGTGGTGAGAGTGGGCATCCTTGTCTTGTGTTGGTTTTCAGAGGGAATGCGTCCAACTTTTGCCGATTCAGTATGATATTGGCTGTGGGTTTGTCATAATAGCTCTTATTATTTTGAGATACATTCCATCAATACCTAGTTTATTGAGAGTTTTTAGCATGAAAGGGTGTAGAATTTTTTCAAAGGCATTTTCTACATCTCTTCATTGAGATAATCCTGTGATTTTTGTCATTGGTTCTGTTTATGTGTTGGATTACGTTTATTGATTTGCATATGTTGAGCCAGCCTTGCATCCTAGGGATGAGGCCAACTTGATTGTGGTGGATAAGCTTTTTGATTTGCTATTGGATTTGGTTTGCCAGTATTTTATTGAGGATTTTTGCATCAATGTTCATCAGGGATATTGGCCTGAAATTTTCTTTTTTTGTTGTGTCTCTGCCAGGTTTTGTTATCAGAATGATGCTGGCCTCATAAAATGAGTTAAGGAGGCGTCCTCTTTTTCTGTTGTTTGGAATCATTTCAGAAGTGATGGTACCAGCTCCTCTTTGTACCTCTGGTAGAATTCAGCTATGAATCCATATTCCTAAGTGTTTTTAATGTAATTTGCATAGCTATCCTCCACAACAGTAATGACTTTCCCTGACTTTTCGTCCCAGGACACTCATTTTTTATCTAGGTTTTGAATAAACATTGAAAGCATTTTGATATTCCCAGTGTACCTGGCTTATATGCAAATCTAATGTATATAAGGTTCTTTTATAGCTCATACGTATTTGAAGATGGTTGTCATTATTATAAAATAATTCATTTGGTTAACTAGTGAACATTTTGGCACACTTAATACCTTTTCTTTTCCTGAGAGCTAAACAATAGAAAACTTTTGTATAAATTGAGTGATGTATTGTAAAAATATTATGAATTAAGTAATTCAGTTTATGAATCTATTGACCAGAAATTAAAGATCTTAGATTAGGAACCGATACTTCGGTAGTTGGTGCTATTCTCCTTCATAAACAAGGACAGAGTTTCTGACCAGAGACCAGCAGGGCGTGTGCTCTGAGCTGTGTCTGTTGCTTTTCTCTAGTGGCCATAGATTGTGAGTGAGTCAATCATATTCTCTCAGTACCCTCTTGTGACAGAAAGTCAGGCGGGTTGACAGAGGCTGACATTACAGGCTGATGGTGTCAGAGCAAATTAGCCTGCAATGTTATGCAGTGAAATGAACTTCATACTAGGAGTCTAGAGACCCAGGTTCTAGTCCCAGCTCTGCCACTAAGCTAAGCAACCTTGGCAAGCTATAAACTCTTTATGTTCATAAAAAGAAATCCATTGAATAACCTTTAGTGGTCCTTGTTGGTCTAAAATTATGCTCTGCTAGATGAAACAGCATGTTTTTTACTCACCCCATGTCCTAGCCAATTAAACCAGGGTATTTGTACTCAGAAAAATAGTTGAATTTCTGTTCTGAGATTGCATAATCAGCTTCTCACCTCCAAAGCAGCAAATCTTAGCCAGTGGGAAGAGACAGAGGAGCTCACTCCTGTAGAGGATGTATAAAAACCCTATGGGAGCAGCCCCATGCCAAATTCGGAGGTTCACACCCACTTGATTCTCAGTGTGATGCAGTGACAAGGGCCGGTGTGTTTTGTTTCTGCGGGAATGGAGCTGGAAGATGGATTAAGAACCTCTGTTTAAGAACATAGCCACATTTCCAAGTTTTATGTTGCCCTTCACACCTGCTGTTGCTCCTCCTTGGAGTTTAAGTTCAAGAGCTCGTAGCTATCTTCAGTGTTCTAGTTGTCATAACCTCTGGGTTCATGTCTTTCACAGAAACAACAAAGTGATTCTGTTTGCTTTTCCCACCCCCTGCTTAACTTTGTTGCTTTTTGATCCTTCAAGTCATGAGAGAACATTAGCAGTCTGTTTAATTTTCCCAGATAGGAAATTAACCAAAAATTAATTTAGCAGCAATGATAAAACCCACTGAGTCATTATATAATTTTTGCCTTTCATAGATCATAAACGCCCCAATTGAGGATAATTTACTATCCCTGGGAAATCTAAACATATCAAATAGTGTTTCAGAGCAAGATGTAAAACCCGGTTTTACAGGCAGACATCCTTCTCCTTTCCATCAGCATAGCAGCATCTCCGTCCCCTCTATTAACCTCTCTTTTCACAGCGAAAATCAGACCTGTTCCCCAAGCAGATAGATTTCTTTTTTTCAAACTGGAATCTCTGAATGCTTTAGGGTCTACATAGATATGCAAGAGAGATACAGAGTGAGGGAGTCATCCATGAGGCATCTTATGGAGGTTAACTCAGATATTTGGTTAAATAAACATTTAACCAGTTAAAAGCTTCTGTTGGTGTGGCACGGTGGCTCACACCTGTAATCTCAGCACTTCGGGAGGCCAAAGTGGATGGATCACCTTAGGTCCAGAGTTTGAGACCAGCCTAACCAACAAAGTGAAACCTTGTCTCTACTAAAAATACAAAAAGTAGATAGTCATGGTGACAGGTACATGTAGTGCCAGCTACTTGGTTGGCTGAGACAGGAGAATTGCTTGAAACTAGAGGCAGAGATTGCAGTGAGCTGAGATAGCATCACTGCACTCCAGCCTGGGCAACAGAGCAAGACTCTGTTTAAAAAAAAAAAAAAAAAAAAAAAAAAAAAAAAAAAAAAACTTCTGTCACTTGCACCCAGAAGCAAAACTGTGAGAACCTCCTGCTTTCTGATGACTAGTCTCACACGTTTATTCTTGAAACCCTGGAGGAAGGAGCATGGTTATATATAGTGGCTAACTGGAAAAATTAGCTGCTATTGCTTTGAGAAGAGATTGCACTAATACCGTTAGCTGATGTGATCCTCTAAAGTGGCAGTGGACAAATGGCCTGTTTCAGTGCAACCCAGGAGCCAGGAATGGTTTTTTTTTTTTTTTTTTTTTTTTTTTTTTTGAGACGGAGTTTCGCTCTTGTTACCCAGGCTGGAGTGCAATGGCGCGATCTCAGCTCACCGCAACCTCTGCCTCCTGGGTTCCAGCAATTCTCCTGCCTCAGCCTCCCGAGTAGCTGGGACTACAGGCACGTGCCACCATGCCCAGCTAATTTTTGTATTTTTAGTAGAGATAGGGTTTCACCATGTTGACCAGGATGGTCTCGATCTCTTGACCTCGTGATCCACCCGCCTCGGCCTCCCAAAGTGCTGGGATTACAGGCGTGAGCCACCGCGCCCGGCCGCCAGGAATGGTTTTTAAAGGATTGGAAGCAAGAAGAATATATGGCAGAGATGTGTGTGACCCACGGAGCCTAAAATATTTACTCTCTGATCCTTTTACCGAGAAAATTTGTCAACCCCTGCTCTAGAGAAATTTTTCATTGAAGCCTGAACACATGCTACTTTAAAAAATAAGTTAATCATCTCATTGGTGGTTTGTTTTGCTTCTCATGCATATGTGAATACACACAAACACATATATACATACCACACAAATCTCAAAACTAACCTGACTTCTTACCAGTTCCTAATCCCATCACAGTGAACTGTCCCATGGAACAAAAACAAAAATTCTAGACTTCTCTGACTTAAATTTAAATTTTTTATTTAATTTTTAATTATCAAAATATATAAATTCTCTTTTCATCTGAGAATATATGTTAGTGGTTGAATCAGGAAGTTTATGAAGTATGAACATAAACCAGGTGAAAATTCTTAAACAAGTGAAGAAAAATTCAAACATCCTGAAATGATAGAAGGTGGTGACCCACTGGAATTTCTCTGAGACTTTCCACAAGGAGAGGAATACATCCAAGGTAGAGTGGCAATCAAGAGATCGCAGGATGGGCTGGGCACGGTGGCTCACGCCTGTAATCCCAGCACTTTGGGAAGCCAAGGCGGGTGGATCACCTTAGGTAAGGAGTTTCAAGACCAGCCTGGCCAACGTGGTGAA
Organism: Alouatta palliata; assembly: GCA_004027835.1. Classification (NCBI taxonomy): domain Eukaryota; kingdom Metazoa; phylum Chordata; class Mammalia; order Primates; family Atelidae; genus Alouatta; species Alouatta palliata. Next base: position 5,348 of record PVKV010028123.1, on the reverse strand, counting down.
ATTCCATCTCTACTAAAAAATAAAAAAATAAAAATTAGCTGGATGTGGTGACATACCCCTGTAATCCCAGCTACTCGGGAGGCTGAGGCAGGAGAATCTCTTGAACCTGGGAAGCAGAGGTTGCAGTGAGCCAAGATCATGCCACTGCACTCCAGCCTGGGTGTCAGAATGAGACTCCACTGCAGAAAACAAAAAAAAAAAAATCACAGGATGTACACAGAGGTGTATTTAAAATATAAATTTTATTGTAGAGATGTTGTTATCTCTTATGTGTGAGAACCCTAGGCCCTAACTAGATGAAACTTTCTCTCTTGAAATTTCATTTAAATGTCAATCAATACAACAAAATGATAATAATAGGGGACCTCAGCACCTTACTTTCAGCAATGGACAGAACATCCGGATAGAAAATAAACATCAGAGTTAGATCACACTCGAGACCAAATGGACCTAAAAGATGTTTAGGTCCATTCCACCCAACAGCGTAGAATATACATTCTTCTCATCAGCAAATGCAGCTTTCTCCAGGATAGGTCATATGTCATACCACAAAACAAGTTCCAACAAAAATTTTTACAAAATTCAAATTATGTCAAGTCTTTTTTGTGACCACAACAGAATAAAACTAGACATCAATAATGGGAGAAACTTTGGAAACTGTGCAAACACTTGGAAATTAATATACTCCTAAACAACAAATGGGTCAAAACAGAAAAAGGAAATTAAAATAGACTTCTTGAAACAAACAAAAATGGAAGCACAACATGTCAAAACCTATGGTACACAGAAAAGCAGTTTAAGAGGAAAGTTTAATAATATTAAAAGGATCTCAAACCAGCCATGGTTATGCCTCAAGAATCTAAAAAAAAAAAAAACCCAAAATTAAAACAACTGAAATATCAGAATAGAAATAACAAAGACTAAAAAAAATATAAAAAGTCAACAAAACAATTGGTTTTTTGGAAAGATAAACAAAATTACCTGTAATTCCAACACTTTGAGAGGCCAAGGCAGGAGGATTGCTTGAGGACAGGAGTTCGAGATCAGCCTGGTCAACATAGACTCTATAAAAAATTTTTAAAATTATAAAATAGCCAGGCATAGTGATGCATGCCTATAGCTCTAACTACTTGGAGGCTAAGGCAGTGGAATAGCTGGAGCCTTGAACTTCTAGTTCAAGATCAGTGAGCTATGATCACGCCACTGCACACCAGTCTAGCACTCTAGCCTGAGTGATAGAGTGAGATGCTGTCCCTATAATAAAAACATAAGGTCATCAAACCTCTACTTAGACTTAAATTTTAATAAGTTTCAGATGAGAGATTAAAAATAAAACATAACTGATACCACAGTAATAAAAATAGACTATTATGAACAACTATAGGCCAACAAAATAGAAACCTAGAACTGGATAAATTCCTAGACATGTACAGCCTATCAAAATTAAATCATGAAGAAATAGAAACTCTGAACAAACTAATAATGAGTAATGAGGTTGAATCAGTAGTCAAAATTGTCCCATCAAAGAAAAGCCTAGGACCTGATGCATTTCCTGCAGAATTCTATGAAACATTTAAATAAGTAATACCAATCCTTTTGGACTATTAGAAAAAAAAGAAGAAGGAGTTCTTCCAAACTCATTCTGAGTCCAGCATCACCCTGCTACTAAAATCAGATAAGGACAACACAAAAATCTATGGACCAATATGCCTGATAAACATAGATATAAAAACCTTCAACAAAACAAGAGGAATCAAAATTCAATAGCACATTAAAAAGATCATTCGTCATGACCAAGTGGAATTCATTCTGGGAATGCAAGGGTGGTTCAACATCCACAAATCAATAAACATGATACATCACATTAACAGAATGAAGGGGAAAAAAAATCATACAGTTGTTACAAGCAAGACAGAAAAAACTTTGATAAAATTCAAGATCCTTTCACAATGAAAATTCTCAACAAATTGTGTATAGATGGACCGTACCTCAAAACAATAAAGGCTGTATATGACAAAACCACAGCTAACATATTGAATAGGACAAAACTGAAAACTTTTCCTGAAAATCTGAAACAAGACAAGGATGCTCACTTTCACCACTTCTGTTTAACATAATACTGGACGTTCTAGACAGCAAGTAAATGAGAAATAAAAGGCTCCAAATTGGACAGGAGAAAGTCATATTCTCGCCGTTTACAAATGACATGATTGTATTTATAGGAAACCCTAACGACTCCTCCACCAAAGAAAAAAAAACCTTTTGGAACTAATAAATTCAGTAAAGCTGCAGGATAAAAAAAAATCAGCATACATAAATCAATAGTATTTCTTACACCAATATTATCTGAAAATTGCAATTCCAATTACAAAAGCTAATAAATAAATTTAAAACCTCAGAAATTTAACCAAGGAGGTGAAAAATCCTTAGAATACTATAAAATATTGATGAAACAAATTGAAGAGGACACAAATAAATGGAAAGATATTTCCTCTTCATGGATTGAAAGAATTAACATTGTTAAAATGTCCATACTACCCAAAGTGATCTACAAATTCAGTGTAATCCTTATGAAAACAGCAATGGCATTCTTCACAGAAATAGAAAAAAAAAAAAAACCCAAAATTTATATGGAATCGGAGAATACTCCAAATAGCCAAACCAATCTTGAGCAAAAAGAACAAAGCTAGAGGCATCACACTGCCTGACTTCAAAGTGTATTACAAAGCTGTATAACCAAAACAGCATGGCACTTGCATAAAAACAAACATATGGACAGATGAAACAGAATAGAAAACCCAGAAGTAAATCTACACACTTACAGCCAACTGATTTTCAACAAAGGTACCAAGAATACACATTGTCGAAATAACAGTCTCTTCAATAAATGGTGCTGGAAAAATGATATCCACATGCAGAAAAATGAAACTAGATGCCTATTTCTCATCAACTACAAAAATCAACTCAAAGTGGATTAAAGACTTAAATGTAAGACCTGAAACCGTAAAACTACTAGAATAAAACGTTGGGGAAATACTTCACAACATTGGTCTGGACAAGGATTTTTTGGGTAAGACCTCAGAAGCTCAGTCAGCAAAAATGAAGATAAATAAATGGGATTGTATCAGACTAAAAAGCTTCTGCACAACAAAGGAAATAACAGCCTAAAGAGACAATTTGCAGAATGGGAGAAAATATTTGCAAAATATGCCTCTGACAAGGGCTTAATATCCAGAATATATAAGGAACTCAGTAGCAAAAAATAAATAAATAAAACCAAATGCTTTTATTTAAAATGGGCAAAAAACTTGAATAGACATTTCTCATAAGACATACAAATGACCAAAAGGTACGTGAAAAACGTTCCACGTCACTAGTTATCAGGGAAATGCAAATCAAAACCACAATGATATATCATTTCACCTCAATTAGAATGGCTATTATCAAAAAGACAAAATATAATAGCTAGAATGGATGTGGAGAAAAGGGGATGCTTATACACCATTGGTGGAAATGTAAATTGGTATAGCCATTATGGAAAAGAGTATAGACCTTCCTCAAAAAACTAAAATCTACCATATGATTTATAGCAGTTCTATGATTTATCACAAGGAAATGAAATCAGCATGTCAAAGAGATACCTGCACTTGCATGTTTATTGCAGTATTATTCACAATAGCCAAGATCTGGAGTCAGCCTATCAACAAATGAATGGATCATGAAAATGTGATATATATACACAATGGAATACTACTCATTGTGTGAAAATTCAGGAAGGCAATTCCATTTACAAAGGCAATCAAACAAAAAAAACCTAAGAAATTTAAGGAGGTGAAAAATCCTTAGAAAACTTTAAAAAGTCATAAAATAGAATAAAATCCTGTTTGTGGTGACATGAATGACATTACGTTAAGTGAACTAAGGCATAAAAAAAACAAATACCACATGATCTCCCTCATTTATGATGTCTAAAAAAGCCAATCTCATAGAAGTACAGAGTAGAAAAGTGATTACCAGAGGCAGGGGAGGGAAGAGAGGAGATGGTGGAGAGAGATTGGTCAGTGGTTACAAAATTACCCATTGATCATTTTAATAGATCATTGTTACTTTTTTTTTTTTTTGGTAACACCATTATCAAGATATAATTCACATACGATGTCATTCACCCACTTAAAGTGTACAATTCAGTGGTTTTTAGTTAGGAGGAATAAGTTCTGGTATTCTGTAGTACAGTAGAGGGACTATAGTAAACAGTATTATAGTGTATATTTCAAAATAATTAGAGGATTCTGAATATTCTGACCACAAAGAAATGATCAATGTTTGAAATGATGGATATGCTAAATATGATTCAATCAATACTTGTATTGAAACACCCCATGGGGCCCCATAAATATGTACAATTGTGTGTCAGTTAAAAATAGTTATTTTAAAAGTCAGTCGTACAAATCCTGAAGTTAGGCTTAGTCAACAGAACTAGCAGTGAACTGGACAGTGAATAACACTAACAAAGATTTTCTCGAAGCTACTTGTAAGATCATTTTGGAAATCCTTGAAAAGAGGAAACTCAGTAGGAGAAATTTCGATGATGCTCTCCACTATTGATAAGTTTGACTAGATTGTCAGTCAAAAGAGGCAGATTAACTTAGAAAGGTGTCCTTATCAAACAAGATCGTCCTGTGATACACATTACTATGCTCAAAAGACAAGCATGAACCTCTGAGAAACGATATTAGCACAGTAACTTACAGATGGATAAAAGCCCAAATGTTAGTGATTTGACCTCATGATAATTGTTCCATTTTTTTGGTAGCATCCTTATCAAGTTGAAATTCATATACCATATAATTCACCCACTCAAAGTGTAGAAGTCAATGGTTTTTAGTATATTCACAGAGTTGGGCAGCCATCAGCACAGTCTGTTTTAGAATTGAAATTTCTGTATTTTTCTGTATTCATTTGTCTGTTCTGGACATTTCACATAAGTGTAGTCATACAATATGTGATATTTTGTGACTTCTGTCACTTTATACATTTTCAGGTTTCATTTGTGCATGTAACAATACTTAATTCCATTCTATGGCCAAATATTAGGTGGGTGCAAAAGTAATTGTGAATTTTTCCATAATATTTCATTGCTTGAATTTTTAAATTTTTTTTTTTATATACTTTTTATTGCATTTTAGGTTTGGGGGTACATGTGAAGAACATGCAAGATTGTTACATAGGTACACACATGGCAGTGTGATTTGCTGCCTTCCTCCCCATCATCTGTATCTGTTATTTCTCCCCATGCTATCCCTCCCCAACTCCCCACCCCCCGCTGTCCCTCCCCTTTTTCCCCCCAA
>PVKV010028122.1:0-25433 GCA_004027835.1 Alouatta palliata | reverse complement strand
ATTTATAATCCTTTGGATATATACCCAGTAATGGGATTGCTGGGTCAAATGGAATTTCTATTTCTAGGTCCTTGAGGAATCGCCACACTGTCTTCCACAATGGTTGAACTAATTTACACTCCCACCAACAGTGTAAGAGTGTTCCTATTTCTCCACATCCTCTCCAGCATCTGTTGTCTCCAGATTTTTTAATGATTGCTTTTTTTCATCCATTCAGTCAGACTATCTCTTTTGACTAGAGAAATTAGTTCATTTACATTCAGTTTTATTATTGATAAGTAAGGGTTTTTTCTGCCATTTTGTTATTTGTTTGCTGGTAGTATTGTGGTATTCTATTCTGCTTAGGTAAAGAATGTATATTCTGCAGCTGTTAGATAAAATGTTCTGTAAATATTAGATCTACTTGGTCTATAGTGCAGATTAATTCTGATGTTTCTTTGTTAATTTTGGAACTGTTTATTGATGCAAGCAGGTCCTATCTTTTTCTTCTGTATAGATAATTATCAAAATATCCACACATATAATTGGGAAGATGAATGAGATTCTGTAGGCTATGCTTGGAAATCTTTAGAAAAAATATATAATAAATGGTCTCTCATATATGTTTTTCAAAATTCAAGGAACAGATATTTTATTATCTTTGAACCTCTGTGATTCTTCTGTCTCTTAATATACAGTATATATTTAAAGCACCACAGAATCTTGGTAATTTTCAGAGCAATCTTTGTTAGATGCAAAAATATATAGTTCCTAAGTCCATGCTAATAATCACTACCAGTATAAGAACAAATTCACTAGTTATTTATAAATTATCAAATTAGCAACTACACTACAAGATTAGTATGTTTAATTTAAGCAATAAAAAGCAGAATTTGTAAAAGCATGTCTATAGAATACAAAATTGTGTTTAAATTTTTACTTTTCTCAATACCTTACTTATACAATTTTAAAAGAGTAATATTGCCATCTTATGGTTACTTATTGAAGTAACTTTAAATATATATATAAAAAACTGATGAATCCTAACTCTTAATAGCTATGTGATTTTTTCATATTTCAAATTATTCACAGACATTAAATGATAAATTAGAGAACAAGATATTCTGGTATTTCCTTAATACCATATAACACTTAGTAGCACATAGTATCAGCACTTTAATAATCAATATATAATCTAAATATTTAAAATGTCATTTTAAGGAATACTATTAACATTTTTATGTAGTACTAGGTATCACTTATGAGAACACCCAGACACAGGGAAGTTAAATAACATGTATGGAGTCACAGAGGTCATAAATGGCATATCAGGGATTTGAAACAAGGCCATTCTGATGACAAGAAGCATGTCCCCAAACAGTACATTATACTGTCTGAAATGTTTAGCTCTACAAAGGGATTAAAAATGGCACAATCTGTTAAAGATAATGGTAGCTAATATTTATTGAGTACATTTCATTTTAACTTGTGCTAAACCGTTTTCACACTTTATCTTATTTAATTATTTTCAACTAGCTTTTGTAAATATGGATTTCAACGAGATCAAGTGCCTTACTAAAGTCACACAGCTAGCAAGTTTAGAATCATATTTGCAAGCTAGGATCACTGAATCCAGAATCTAAACCTCACTCAAAATCTACGTAGGTATAGATACTGAATCTAATACTCTAATTTGGCTAAATTGAAATATTGCACTTGATCTTTCAATTATTCCAAATATTAGTAACAGTTCATTTATTCATAAAACCTGATATTAGTATTTTTTACCCTCTTCTAACTTCTTTGGTCTCCTTTGAAATATTATCCACTTCTGAACAACCATTAAATATTGATTGAATCAATATCTCTAGGACTGATTGTCTTCTATTGTTTTCTCTTTTCTTAAACAACCTCATCAGTGACCAAAATTTCAATCACTACAGTAGGCAGATGACTTCTAATTTTACATAAATAATGCTCAACATTTTTCTGAATCTAGAACTTTGCATTTCCTTGCCTTTTTAAATTTCCTCTTAAATGCTTTGATACACCACATACTTTACACTTGCAAGGACAAATTTAAGATGTTCATCTCCAAGCTTCATCTTTTTCTAGGGATACCTACCTCAGTGAATAACAAAATGGTACATGCACTTTTTGATGCCAGAAACTGAGAAATAATTTTTAATTTTTAACCCATTGTTTTATTTCTCTCATATCAAGTTCATTATTATGTCCTAATATTTTTACTTATTAAATATCACTCATATATGTCCAATCCTTTTCCTCTGGCACCAACATCTAAGTCTAAACCTTTCATAATTTTTTATCTGGAACTTGGAAATCACCTGCTCTGTTTCAGTATTTATTCTTGTTCCATTCAAATCTCTTATTCATACTGAAGTGAGGTATTTATTTATTTGTAAGCTTTTATTTAAGCTTATATATAAAAAAGTGCATAAATAAGTGTTAAAGAGTAGATGATATTCATCTAAAATTCATATGTTGAAACTGTAAATCCCAATATGGCTGTATTTGGAGACAGGATTTTTGGAGGAAATTAGGATTAAATTAGATGACATGGGTGGGGCCATAATTCAATAATATTGATTTCCTCATAAGAGAAAGAGACCCCGACTCTCTTTCTTTTTCTCTGTGTTCACAGAGAAAATGTTATGTGAGAACACAATGAGAAGGCAGCCATTTTCAAGCCAGGAGTAGATTCCTTATAAAAAACCAATTGTAGGCCGGGCGCAGTGGCTCACGCCTGTAATCCCAGCACTTTGGGAGGCCGAGGTGGGCGGATCACGAGGTCAAGAGATTGAGACCATCCTGGTCAACATGGTGAAACCCTGTCTCTACTAAAAATACAGAAAAATTAGCTGGGCGTGGTGGCGTGCGCCTGTAGTCCCAGCTACTCAGGAGGCTGAGGCAGGAGAATTGCCTGAACCCAGGCGGCGGAGGTTGCAGTGAGCCGAGGTAGCGCCATTGCACTCCAGCCTGGCGCCTGGTGATGGAGTGAGACTCTGTCTCAAAAAAAAAAAAAAAAAAACCAATTCTACAGGCACCTCAATTTTGAACATCTATCGCCCCAAATTGTGAGAAAATTAATTTCCACTGTTTAAGTGACCCAAACCCTAGTAAGTTGCTATGGCTGCCCCAGCTGACTAATACAGATTTTGGTACCGTGAAGAAGGGAGCTGTTGTAATGAATACCTAAAAATATGAAAGTAACTTTGGAATTGGTTGTTGAGTAAAGGCTAGAATAATATATTTCTCACAGTAGAGAAAACCTAGATTATCTTGAAGAAATTGTTGGTAAAAATATGGGTATTAAAGGCAATTCTGCTGAGGGCTCAGAAAGAACTGAGAAAAGCTATAGAAGTCTCTACTCTCATCTTAGAGAACTATATATTGCGATGAACAGAATGTTGGTAGAAACATGAACATTAAAAGTGTTTCTGGTCAGGTAACAGGTGGAAATGGAGGAACATGCTTTCAAAAACTGGAGGAAAAGTGATTCATGTTATAAAGTGACAAGGCACTTAGTTGAACTGTGTTATAGTCTTTTATGGAAGGTAAAACTGACGACTAAGAAGTTTGAATATTTAACTGAGAAGAATTTTTAAGCAAATGTTAATGATTTGGCCTGGCTTCTCCTATTTGCTTGTAGTAGTTGTGAGAGGAGATAAATAAATTTAAGTAAAAATAAACCAGAATTTGAAGATTTGAAATATTATTGGCCTATTCTTATTTGAAAAAAATTAAAAAGCATGTTACAGATAAAATACCAAGGATCTAATCACTCCATTAAGAGATTACCTATTACTCTAATCAGACGTCTCAGCAGAAGCCAGTAGTAGAAATGTGATTATAACAGCAGAGATAGTCCCAATTTAAACTACAGGTGACATAGAAAACAACATAGAATGAAGGAAGGCTATTGGACTCCTGAAATTTTACAGTATGCGACAATAGGGCTATCCACCTGAGAACACGTATTATCCTTCAAGTAAAGAGAAAAATGACACCGATGGCAATTTATGGGTCATTTTGATTTTCACTCTCAGCATAAATCTAGAGCATACTAGACCAGGGGGAATGGCTATTTTCTTGTTAGTTGCAGAGTATGGGAACACCTTCTCAGTTCAGCAGGCCAGAATTCTGCCACTCAGTTCCTCAATGGAAAGACCACTCCACAGAGCCATGTGAAGGAGGCCACATTACAGTCAAAGTGGTGGGTCCATGGTGCAGATCCAGTGTGGCTAGGGCCAGGGAGGTGACACTGCCACTCCAGTTGGCCCAGAGGGCAAAGCATCCAGCCACAAAAGATAATTCTTGAGGTTTTGGATCATAATCCAAAACAACACAATCCCCAATGTTAAAATTCTAAAAAAATCAAAATTGTCAAAGTATAATCCCTAAAGTCTAAAATTCACAATTGCAATCACAAGATTGTTACATCATGTTAGGTGGAACTATTACCTTGGTATTGGCTTTATTTGGAAATTATGTATGGCTTAAAGATATGCATATGAATGCACATGGACTTAAATTTAGGTGTCAACTCGACTAGATTAAGGGATATCTAGATACCTGGTAAGGCATTATGTTGGGTGTGTCTGTGAGGGTGTTTGCAGAGAAGATCATCTTGACAGTTTGAGTGAATTAGATGCAGAAGATCTACTAACCATATTGTCAGGCACCATCCAGTTGGCTGGATGCTTGTTGAGAGCAAATACATAAGGCAAATTGTACTTCAAAATTTACACCCTCCATGTGATTCCTCAATGTCCTGAGGTTTCTGGCCTGAGCAATGCTACCAGCCAGCATCCCAGGTTCTCCAACTTGCAGATGGCCTGTTGTGGGAATTTTCAGTCACTGTAATCACATGAGCCAATTCCCCTAATAAGTCATCTCTCATATGTCTATATAAATTCCCGATTGGTTCTGTGTTTCTGGAGAATGTTAACACAGATTTTGTATGGGGAACCCAATATTACTCCTTACTATATTTCTTAGAACACAATGAGAGAGATCTTTAAAATTCTACCCTGGAAAAAGGCTGTGATACGTTAAATGTACAAGTATACTTAGTGGTGAAACATAAAAGTTTAAAAGCTAATAATAACTGGTGTTACAAAAGCAGAAAATCACTTAATCATGACAGCCAAGCAATAATCATAATTTCAAATAGACAACATATACTTATAAATTTTGTAGACCATAGCCACTTTCAAAATACAAGTGCGATGTGTGTTTTGAATATCAAATAAGTAAAAGTGCTGATAATAAATAAAAAGAAAGATTTCTTTCCAAGTTATTCTATTATTTATGACTTCTGACCTTTTATGAATGTTGCCATGTTTGCCATGCACAAACAACTTTCATCAGCTAATAAAAAGAACTCAGCAAACTCAGCAACCTTCTGCACAAAAGACATTCGCTGATATTGAAGTTCCTCCAGTGTTACAAGACACATTAAATGATGAACTATTATGGATTAGGGATTTGGCTGTCAAAGAAGATAAGCTTATATTTACCAGTACATTTAATGTAGAAAAACTAGTACATCTTTTACTTTGGGTAATGGATGGCACTTTCCAAACTGTCCTTACTGGTTTTTTTAATCAGCTAGTTACAATTTCTCTGTTGGATCAGAAAAATTTAAAACTTATTTCCTTGTTTATATATTAACGACTAGAAAAAATAAAGTAGTTTATAAATGTTTATTTGAACATTTGTTTCAGCTGAATCACCTAACATAATGATGGATTTGAAATTAAGTGTGATCAAGACTTCTTAAGTGAATTTTAAGGTATTACCAATATTTTGTTTTTTCATTACCAATGTTTTGTTTTACTAATATTTTGTATTACCAATATTTCCAATGCATTTGGTGGAAAATTCAGATGAGTGCATTGGCCACGTGATATGTCAAGGACAGAATTTTCAGTTTAAAAGTGCATTTTTTTTGCATTGGCATTTCTTTCAACTGATGCCATTCCAGAAGCTTTTAATGAATTAAAGCCACATATGCCTGAAGAATACCTTTAAGTTATTGTTTCAGAAATAATTTTGTGTGTGATAGGATAGAACAACACTTAGGCAAAAGTGTTTCTGTTTGATTACTAGTATTGTTTTCACCAAATTTGTGGTCTGTATGTAAGTACATTGGGAATAAATTTTCACATACCCAAAACAACATAGGAGCCTGACAGTGAAGACAGGAAAATTTAATGGGAAATGCTCTTGTCAGTATATATCAAATCACAGAATAATTTCAGAAAGAGCAGCACTACATGGAAAATGAATTTAAATGTATTCTCCAAGGAGAGTCATGCCTAAAAGGAAAAAAAAAAGCTATTCATTGTGATGCAAGACTTAAAAAATATAGTTAATGATTTTGAAAGTTGGCTAGCTCTTATTAACTACCTCTGGGTAGTTGCCAAAATCTGTCTTGCATTTTTATATGTCAAATTTCCACTTGTTTTTTTTTTAGTTTTTTTCTGCTATTTTAAATTGTAAGATTATTTTTTAGAATTTGGTATGCTATGTATTTCATCTTTGCATTATTTCTAATATTGGAAGTATAAATTATGAAATGACTTTTAGAGAGCTCTAATTTTTTTATGTTTTTTTTTTTTTTACAAATCTCACTCTATGAAAATGCATTATTGCAAGGCTGACTTTGTGTATAAGAATTGTGTGCATATGTAAAATTTTTGAAACTTCCTCAATAAATGAGACATTCTTTTGACACATGCATTTGGGAAGAAACAAATTTCTTGAGATCTTGGCTCTTTGGGAAGGGTGAGGTTTCACTATGATTCTCCAGGATGGCCTCGAACTCCTTGGCTCGAGGGATCCTACCGCCTCAACCTCTTGAGTACCAGAGAATAGAGGTGAGTGCCACTCCACCCAGCATCCCACTGCAGTTCTTGATGGATCTCTTCAAAAGACTCAGGTTGTTCCTCATTGTATTTCAGATGACTTAAATGATAAATCTTGGTGCACACAACTAGCAAACATAGTTAAAGGTATTTAAACATTTCCATTTTGACCTATTTCTTTATAAATACAGTTTATAAATACCGTTTATTTCTGCTCATAACTATTATACTGGTACAACTGTTGTTCGTATACCAGCTTGTTTATGCTTGCAAAACTCGCTATGTTTTTATTGTCTGTGCTGTTGTAGGTGGACTATAAAGTATTCTTTGTGTTTTTATATGTTTTTAAAATAAATTCCCTTTTAAAAATGTAAATGAATATTATTAAAGTTATTTTTTAAAATTTTTTAGAATTGTATTTTTGGGATTTTAATTTTTCAACATTTTAAACATTCAAGATTAGGCATATGGAATTTTGATTGTGTCTTTTGGTGTCTCGGGACTATGACCAGCTCTCAATTTATTTATTTATTTATTTTTCTGTAACAGAGTCTCACTCTGTCACCTGGAGTATAGTGTTGTGGCTTGATTACGTCCCATCACAGCCTCAAACTGAGCTCTATCGATCCTCCCACCTCTGCCTCCTGAGTAGCATGGACTACTGGTGCACACCACCACACTGGAAATTTATATATGTATGTGTGTGTGTGTGTGTGTGTGTGTGTGTGTGTGTGTGTATATATATATGCATTTATACATATATATATTCTTTTTTTCTGTAGAAAGGACGTCTCAGCTGTGTTGTCCAGATTGTTGAAGTTCAGGGCTCAAAGGGTCCTCCCATCTCAATCACCCAAAGCACTGGGATTACAGGCAAATACAGCAAAATGTCAGTGTAAATTCACACACTTTTACATACACAGATATGCATAAACACCAGAATTCTAAGTGACATGTAGACATATAAATAGGTACTTATGCATAAACACAACTCAAACAGAAACATATCTATTGAAACACATAACGGTATCTTGACCTTCTCACGAATGATTAAAATTCAACTGTTCACAATTAATAACATGATCATGCTTTAAATAATAGAAACAAAGAAATCACACTCTAAAACCACACTTGACTGCCACTTAGTTTCTTATAAGTTGATAATGTGAAGACAACTTAAAGACTTAAAAGCCCAGGGAAGTTGGGGAGTCCTTCTAGAATAAATATTTGCTAAATGAAATCACTGAAAGTGAACATAGAAACATTCTGTAAAGTTAACTAAATGTTAACTAAATTATTTTTACCTTGTTTTTTTTTTTTTTTTTTAGAGACATAGTCTCGCTGTATCACCCAGGCTGTAGTGCAGTGGCATGATATTACCTCACTGCACCCTCAAATTCTTGGGCTTAAGTGATCCCCTTGCCACAGCCTCCTGAGTAACTGGATTATAGGTGCATGTCACCATGCTCAGTTCAAATTGTTTTCACTTTCATGACTCTACTGGAAACTTGTTGCTGCTCTAATTTGTGACTTAAAAAGGCAAAACTGAAAACAGCTATTGCTTGGTTCAGGTGCTTTTTGAGAATCCAGGAAAAAAAAAAGGTCTGAACTGAAAATCTCCATCTCCATCACCCAGATTTTAAACTGGTGCACTGTCCAAAGGACACTTGGTGTTGTTCCCTAATGGAAAGCCAAAAATACTAGACTGTGCAATCATGGATGGTTCAAAGGTATGTTCTTGGTTAGCAACAGTAATGTTTCATAGCCTCAGGCTATCATAGAGGTCTTGGAGCTTTTGATACTGATAATTGCACTCCATAATTTTTTTAAGATATCAGTGAACATTCTTACTGTGTTCTTTTAGCACTTACTTCATGGAGGTGATCTCTCCTTTTATAAAAGTCAATTCAATATCCTTGCTCTGTATTTGTTGAGTGTATATCTTCTCCATCTGTTTCAGATGGCCCTCAGCTTTGTTGAAATTGAATTCTTGATAGAGAGACTCCCAACGTACCTAATATGTCCAAAAGTATAGTGCTCAGTAGCTAATGTTCAACACCATCTCTGGTTGCAGTTCTGCCAATATGATAGCTTTATAGTCCTCTGATGGACTGAGTTCTGTGAGGGCAATATCTAGCTAGAAATGTTGTTGCTGCAGACAAGACAGCTAGCTGGTGAATGACTAAACTCACAATTGACATATTGACCACAGAGGATGTGAGAGCAGCATGTGATTTTGACCCATGAAAATCAGAGAGTTTGATGTGACACTTTTGATAATTACAAAGCAGCATGTCTTTGCAAAAAGACATAATGGGATAGTGAAGTCTCTGGAAGCTGAAAAGAGTCCATAAAAGAAAACTTTAGTTCTCATTTATTGTTTATCCAGGATTTATAGCACCAAAGAGGTCCACTGTGGAAGAGTGATACTCACATTTAGCGTTGGTCGGTTGAAATTTTACTTCTCTAATATTACATGAATTCAGCTTCTATCTAAGAATTAACTTGAACTACAAGGATCTATCAACTACCTAGAATCATCTCGTTATGGTCCCATCAGTCTAATTTAACCTTTCCTATTCAGAATTACCAAATTCCAGCCCAGTTCGTTTTCAAGGGCTCTCCAGATATTATAGAGGCTTACACAGAGCCAACTTTGGGCTGGCACACAGAGAACTGAAGACCCAGGCTTTCCTGCCTCAGTGGATTTCACCTTCAACCAGCTTACCAAAATGGAGAAGGAGAGTCATTCTGTTTTTCTGGAGCATCATTAATACAGAACAGAATTGTTTTCTCAATCATTCCAATCAACTGTTATAAAGTTCATTTTTTAAAAATATGGTTAAATTCTATTCAACAAAGAAAAATACATAAAGATGATTTTAGAATAAAGCCAAAACTAAATGCATGTCTAAATATTTAAATACAAGTATATTTTCTCCTTCTATGTTACCCATCATTGCAATACTAAAAGCCACAGATATTAAAGCAATTGAAAGCCAATCAAAAGGCTTCATTATATAAAACTCAATAAATTAAAAATATGTTTTTATTTGTAGATAAATAAGTAGGTTGTAGGTATATCTTCCTATTTATATATCTATATATAGATTTTCAAAAGTGAGATGAAACTTCTTGGATAATAAGACCTGTTGAACCAATTTCTCCCCACAAAAAACTATTTTGTGGGAATTAAAGTTTAACGAGTGGCTTGTATAATTATCCTTTGCCCAAATTGTTTAATTTTACCTATAAAATGACTGAAATTGATGGTGAAAGGAGGCAAGTGGAATATAGATTTAATTGTTATGGAGTGTGAAATAAAATATGTTACTGAAGAAAAAAGATATATAACAACATTTTTTTTTGCATTGGGGATTTAATAATTCTAGAATAATGTATTGAAAGCAAAGTTATAATTCTTTATTACAATAGAAAAACAATGACTTTGGAGGAAAAGGTGTCTTAGTTTTTAATGGATATAGTAACTCAAGTGAAGCCAATAAGTTACATATGCTAGTAATCTTTACATATTTTTTCTCAAAAGTTTAAATACTCCTTTAAATTAAAAATAGTGTGGACAAATATAAGTAGTATCTTAAATATATTAAGCACTTAAAATATATCAGATGTGCTAAGCACCTAAAGCAAGATGGCATATGTAATCCTCAGAAGAATCCTATGAAGTAGATACTATCTTTATCCTGATTTTACAAAAAAAGAATTTGTGCTTCAAAGAACTAATTTACTAAAGCTAACACAGTTAGTAAGTGGCAGAACCATGCCCTAAGCCAATAGTTATCTTATTTTATGGTCTTGTTTTTATGCACTATGCTTTGGAATGTTCAGATGCAAGTTTGAGACTTCATTGTCATGTAGCTGTGTGGTGTCTATGTTTATCTCTGCCATGCCTAGTACTGTTTCTAGCCATGGTAAATGCTATATGTATTGTAGCTCTTAACTTCTACTTCACAGACTTACACTGTGACTAAAGTTGGATAGCATAGGTAATCTGAATGTAAAATTCAAAATATAAGGTAAATGCTAATGATACTTAGTATTGCAAACCGTGTAACACACACATGTAAAGAAAGCAAATTTGCACTTTGAATGGAAGAACAGCAAGAGCTAATAAGTACAGGCAGTATACTTTTGCCATATCACTTCCAATAATCCAAAATCCATCAGAGAAAATATTGAATTTCTAAAACCATAGACAATTTATTATGGACATAATTGTGAATAAGTTTATACAAACTACAAACAGAATATGGTGGGTGGGCTTGGATCATATTGAATTTTAACAACTATTAACTAGACCTTGATAAAACTATTAGCTATGAAACAAGGAATAACCTGTGAATTTGTTTTTCTTTCTATAATAATTCAGGTTTGGCAGATCTTCTTCTTGTCTTCCACAATATTTTTGTCCCATGATTGTGACCATTTAAAGAATTATAAGATAGAGTTACAATTTGCATTTTTTTGTTTGCACAGCCACAATATCTCAGAATTTATAACTGATTTTAAATACAGAATCTATTTTCAGATATATTGTTAAGTATAGAGGGTGAAGGGATAGAGAAGATGCTTTCTTTAACATATTTCTGTCAAACATATTGTATAGAATATTTTCTTTCTTCAAAATGGTTCCTAATATTGGATTTTTGTTGTTGTGCTCTGATATTTCAGATAGAATACTTAGTCTGTTAATACATATAGGTTTAAATTACCAAATTACGGAAGTTCAGTTACCTCAAATTATTAATTTGTTTTTGTTTATTTACAGTACGTGAATTCCCTTTTTAAATAATACTAAAATAACCAAAACAATTTTTGGGATTAATCAGGTTACCTCACGTAACTGAAATAATTCTACTTCAGTAAAACGATCAGTAGATTCAGATATGATTTATTCAATTTAGTTGTAGAAGTGATGAAATCAATGAGATCACATCTAAAACATGTCTAAAGTGATACTATATAATTTCTGTGCACGAGTGTTTGAATACCATTATAATGAAGAAAATAAACACACTTCTGGATTAGCATTTCAAAAAGGCTTAAAATCAAAGAACGTAATAAACACTAATTAAACACTAAATGTACGAATTTATTTTTTCTGAGATAAAAAAACAAACTGGCAACATCAAGAACACAGGAATAATTAGATATATATAAAACAAGGCAGATAGGAGGCAGGAATAACTTGCAAGTCCCACTCAGATGGACACAGCAGTGTTTGGAAACTCATATCATAAATTTCTGCTCCACAAACTACCACAGGAATGTACCAGAAAAGTCAAGAAAATCCACAGATACTTTAAAAGAAGCAGCTTGCCACTGCAGTTTCTGTGAGACAGCCAAAAATCTGTGAATATACAAAGTGTGAAAGGGGGAAGTGCCGCCTTTTAAAATCTCCTCATTGGGGACCCAAAAGTTCCAGATCACAGAGAAGGATTTAACTTACCTAGAGCTGAGATGAATTTAGAGAGCCTAGCGAAATGTAGGGACAGAGAAGCAATGGGAAGAACCCTGTAGTCACTCTCAGTCCCTAGGGAAGCCATTTCTCGCTTTGTCTCACAGGGGTCCTTAGGGAGGGCTACCAGTGAAATTGGAGAAAGGAAAGGACACAGAGAGAAGGAAACTCTATGGGAGGGGGCAACCTGGGGGTTCAGATATGAGCACAGAAGCCATGGCAGGCAGGAAGGCGTGAAACGTGAAAGCCCTGCTTGCTTTCTCATGGGGGAGGCTTGCAGCCTAGGGCAAGTTCTCAGACCTGCTCACTGGCTGCCTAAAAATAAACTCAGCAATGTGGGAAGGGGACACCATGAGAGTGAGACTGACCTTTCTGGTTGCATGGAAGCTGGGTGAGGCCTGTCACTGATGGCTTTCCCCCACTTCCCTGGTGACATGTATGACACAGCAGAGGCAGCCATAATCCCCCTGGGAACATAACGCCATTGGCTTGAGGACCATATCCCAATCCCCCACAGCAGCCACAACAACCTCATCCAAGGAGAGTGTCAACTCAGACATACTTAACCCTGCCCCCCACACGTATTCGTCTTTTTCTACGTGTCCTGGTAGCCAAAGACAAGGACATAAACTTTTGAGAGCTCTATGGCCCCACCCACTGCTTACAAAACCCAAATACCTGCTGCCAGGTAACCCTAGGGTATGGTTGTATTTTCCATGTACTACCAAAGCTGATGCTCTCTTGAAAGTGTCACTTCCCGGCTGGAGGCCAACAAACACGAAACCAGCACACAAAACAAAACTACAACCAAGGACCATCACAGAGTCCACTTCACTCCCCCACTACCTCCAATGGAGCCAGTGCTGGTATCCATGGCTGAGAGACCTGAAGATGAATTACCTCACAGGACTCTTCGAAGACACTCTCAGTACCAGCCCAGAGTCCTGTAGCTCTGCTGGGTGGCTAGACACAGAAGAAAAATAAAATCCACTGTAGTTCAGCTCTCAAGAATCCCCTTCATAGGAGAAGCAGGAGAGAACCACATCAAGGGAGCACTCTATGAGGAAAGAATCTGAACAGTAGCCCTTGAGCCCCAGATCTTCCCTCTGACATAGTATACTCAAATAAGAAGGAACCAGAGAAACAATTCTAGTGATATAAAAAACAAGGTTCTTTAACATTCCCAAAAGATCATTCTAGCTCGCAAACAATAGATCAAAACCAAGAAGATATCTCTGCATTGTCAGAAACAAATTCAGAAGACTGATTATTAAACTACTCAAGGAGGCACCAAAAAAAAGTTGAATACCAACTTAAAAATGAAAATAAAATTGCAGAATATAATTGGGAAAATCTTCAGAGAAATAGATAGCATAAATAAAAAAAAAATCACAACTCCTGAAAGTGGAGACACTTAGAGAAATTAAAAATGTATTGGGAAGTCTCAGCAATAGAATTAAACAAGTAAAAGAAAGAACTTCAGAGCTCAAAGACAAGGCTCAAAGAAAATTCACCCAATCTGACAAAATCAAATAAAAAAATTAAAAAATGAACAAAGCATTAAAGAATTTTTGGATGTTAAACATCCAAACCTAAGAATAATTCATGTTCCCAAGGTAGAAGAGAAATCTAAAATTTTGGAAAGCATATTCAAGGGAACAATCGAGGAAAAACTCCTGGTATTGCTAGAGATCTAGACATCCAAATACAAGAAGCTCAAAGAACACCCCAAAAATTCATTACAAAATAGATCATAGTCTAGGCATTTAGTCATCAGGTTAGCTAAAATCAAGATGAAGGAATGAATCTTAAAAGCTGTGAGGCAAAAGCATCAGGTAACCTATAGAGAAAAACCTATCAGATTAACAGCAGATTTGTTAGCAGAAACCCTATATGCTAAAGTTATTGGGGTCCTCTTTTTACTTATCTAAACAAAACAATTATCAGCCAAGAGTTGTGTATCCAGCTAAACTAAGCTTATAAATGAAGAAAATATTGTCTTTTTCAGACGAACAAATGCCTAGAGAATTTATCACTACCAACCCAGCACTACAAGAACTGCTAAAAGGAGCTCTAAATCTTGAAACAAATCTTCAAAATACACAAAAATAGAACCTCCCTGAGACTAAATTTCAAAAGACCTATAAAACAATAATATAATGTAAAGAAACCAAGGTATTCAGGCAACAAATAGTATGATAAATAGAAAACAACCTCACATCTCAATACTAACATTGACTGTAAATGGCCTATATGCTCACTTAAAAGATACAGAATGGCAGCATGGATAAGAATTCATCAACCAAGTACCCACTGTCTTCAAGAGGCTCACATAACACATAAGGACTCACATAAACTTAATGTAAAAAGATAGTCCATGCAAATGGATATCAAAAGCAAGCAAAAGTAGATGTTGTTATATCACACAAAACAGACTTTAAAGCAACAACAGTTAAAAAAGACGAAGAGGGACATTACATAATGATAAAAGACTAGTCCAACAGGAAACTATCACAATCCTAAACATATATGCATCTAACACTGAAGCTCCCAAATTCATAAAACAGTTACTACTAGGCCTAAAGAAAACCTGATAGACTGGAAAACAAATATAGTGGTGGATATCAGTACTCCACTGACAGGTCATCAAAAGAGAAAGTCAACAAAGAAACAATGGACTTAAACTATGCCTTATAATGAATTGACTTAACAGATATTTATAGAACATTCTACCCCAAAAATGCAGAATATACATTCTTTTCATTAGCACATGGAGCATACTCCATTTTAGACCATATGATAGGCCACAAAACAAGTCTCAATAAATTCAGGAAAACAGAAATTATAGCAAGTATGCTCTAACCAGAATGGAATAAAATTAGAAATCTACACAAAATGAAACTCTCAAAACCATGCAAGTAGATGGAAATTAAATGACCTGCTTCTGAATGGTCATTGGATCAACAATGAAATAAACACAAAAATTAAAAAAATTATTTGAACTGAATGATAATAGTGACACAACTTACCAAAACCTCTGGGATAGAGCAAAAGCATTGCTAAGAGGAAAGTTTAAACTATTAAATGCCTACATTCAAAAGTCTGAAAGAGTACAAATAGACAATCTATAAGGTCACATCTGAAGAAACTACAGAACCAAGAGCAAACCATACTGAAACCCAGCAGAGGAAAATAAGTTACAAAGAGCATAGCATAAACAAATAGAACTAAAACTGACAACAAAAGGTACAAAAAATAAGTGAAACAAAGAGCTGGTTCTTTGAAAAGATAAACAAAATTGATAGACCAGTAGTGAGAGTAATTAAGAAGAAAGACGACACAAATAAGATCAATTAGAAAAGAAACAGGAGATATCATAACCAATATCACAGAAATACAAAAGATTACTCAAGGCTACTACGAACATTTTTATGTGCACAAATTAGAAAACCTAGAGGAGAGGGATAACTTCTTGGAAATATACAACTCCCCTAGATTAAGCCAGGAAGAAATAGAAACTTGGGACAAAGCAATAAAAAGCAGCAAGATTAAGAAGGTAATTAAAAAATTGCCAACAAAAAAAAAGTCCAGGACCAGATGCATTCACAGCTGAATTCTACCAAACATTCAAAGAAGAATTGGTACCAATCCTGATAAACCTATTTCACAGAATAGTGAAAGAGGGAATCCTCCCTAAATCATTCTATGCAGCCAGTATCATCCTAATACAAAACCCAGGGAAAACCATAACAAAAAACAAAGAAAACCATAGATTAATATCCCTGATGAACATAGATGCAAAAATCCTCAACAAAATA
The DNA here is from genome assembly GCA_004027835.1 of Alouatta palliata. Classification (NCBI taxonomy): domain Eukaryota; kingdom Metazoa; phylum Chordata; class Mammalia; order Primates; family Atelidae; genus Alouatta; species Alouatta palliata. The sequence continues at coordinate 9,264 of PVKV010028122.1, read as the reverse complement.
CTAGCTAGCCAAATCCACCAGCATATCCACAATTTAGTCCACCATAATCAAGTGGGTTTTATACCAGGGATGCAATGACGGTTTAACATCTGCAAATCAATAAATGTAATATGCCACATGAACAGAATTGAAATAAAAAATCACATGATCATCTTAAAAGATGCAGAAAAAGCATTTGACAAAATCCAGCATCTTTTTGTGATTAAAAACCCTCAGCAAAATAACCATAGAATGGACATACCTTAAGGTAATGAAAGTCATCTATGACAAACCCACAACCAACATTATACTGAACAGAAGTTGAAAGCCAGTTCTCAGGGATTCCCCATGAGAACTGCAACAAGACAAGAATGCCCAGTTTCACCACTTTCATTAAACAGATAGAAAGTCCCAGCCAGACCAATCTAGACAAGTGAAAGAAATACAAGGTATCCAAATAGCTAAGCTATGAGGGTGCAATGGCATAAGAATGATACATTGCACTTTGCAGACTCTGGAGAAAGGGTGGCAGGGGTTGAGGGATAAAAGACTACATATTAATTGGGTAGAGTGTACATTGCTCAGGTAAAAAGTGAGCCAATATTTCAAAAATCACCACTAAATAACTTATCTATGTAACCAAACACCACCTATTCCCCAAAAACCTATTGAAATTTAAAAAAAAATTCAAAAAAGGACAATTAATGTTTGAAATCTAAACTGAAAATAAAAAGACATGTAACATGTAAGAAATTAGTATGCACAATCTTTAATTGCTATTATCTTGCTCAGCAGAGAGGCAAGAAGTAGATTGCCATCAAAATTTGAAATTCAAATGACATAAAATGAACTAAAAAGTAAAAAGCTCTGAAGTCGTATTATAGGTGTTTTAGCTGAGACTGCTTATCCCCTCTCACAATGATAGTAAATGTAGAAAAAAAAAAGTCACCAGAAAATGTTTTAAACTTTGTAGGCAGCCTGAATCACTTTGAAAATTGGTCTTTAGAAAACACTAAAGCTTTTGAAACACCAGTATTTAGAAATGAATCTATTAAAACTAAGGAAATATTTATCAGTATGTACTAAACCTTCATATACATTCATTTTCTTTAGACCAATGCTAAGTTACAATGCCAAATCGTATTTCAGTTGGGAATGACTTGGACTATTTGACATATTCATGAGAAGGTGCTTCCAGAGTAACAAGCCTAATCAAATTTAGCTAGGATTACAACTATTACATTGTAGTAGGAGTGGAAAGTCAATTCAATTATCATGTAACTTGGTTAGACAAAAATTTTATAAAGTCATGAAGTATAAACATTTATTCACTCTAAGATCTAATGCTTTTAAGAATCTCAAAAGTAAAACTCTATGAAAAGAAAAATAAGCTGTTAACAGATAGAATATTTGTAAAATTACTTCCTGAAATGTAATAAATATACAACAATCTCCTATACTGCAAATGTAGATGAATTACATAGAAAAAACCTTTAAGAAGCCTAGTAAATGATGCTCAGTTGATTTAAACTGTATGTCTTTTAATGTCATTTTGCCTTTTGGACTTTGTGGACCTGGGTCAAAACAAAACCAAAAAAAAAATACAATAAGTAAACAAGTGAACACAGCCAAATTAACAGTATAATAAATTACTTCTGCTTGAATTCAATAACTCAATTTTTATCTAATTTTTTCAGTTGACATCATGACACCCCTGGTAAGTTTAAATTTAAATTCAATGTCACTTCTTTTTCCAAAAAAGTTTCCTTCTCTCTCAAGTTTCTTTCCCATCGCACGTGGCACACAAGCCTGTTATTGCCAATATAGACATCAAAATTTAACAATGAGATTTACTCACTTTCTTCAGGCAGTTATTTATAAAAGATGCATTTCTCCTGACAGCATTGACAATGCGTAAACTATTGTTCTTAATGATTCATGACACTCTGAACAATATACTCTCTCTTTAGGTGACAGAAATAATTATAGCAAAGTCTTCTCACAGAATTTACACCCATTTAAAAAATATTAATTATTTTGGCTCTCTCAAAATCTAAAGTGGAGCTGTAGTGGGAAAAATATATCAAAAATAATTAAGAAAAATGAATTCCTGGATCATCAAAAGAAAAAAAAATAGTATTGTAAAGATTGTCCCATCTTATTTTAAAATTCTATTTATACATTCAGACTAGAATTGAAATTCTAAACTAGTTAGAAGTCGTGTAATAAATTTTCTGGTCATGTGCAATAGAATTTTTACTAGAAATAGAGAAGAAATAAGTACAATTGTCAGATTCCTGGAATCCAAATTAAAACCAAGTAAAAAGTAACCTCATAAATAATATAGAGGAACAGAATAGGAAAAGGCAACCTCCTGTAGACAATCAAAAAATGTAGCTGGGAGATTTGCTTGAAATAGTGTCTATCCCTCATCCTTCCGAATCACGCTATAGCTCAGGTTATCCAGCATCTAGTTATTTCGTTTTATTTGTTATCTATGACTTATGTAACTATTTTATTTTTAAAATGATCACACTTTAGCTAAATAAAATTAAGTCAATTTTAGTAGTAACAATTACAAAGAGAAACGTATAGTTTTAAAATGTTGATTTTTCAAATGATTGTTCAAATACCTTGCCATTTTTGTGTTCTTAAGGGTCAGAAATAATGGACATTTCCTCACTTCTTCCTAGCTTTCCCTAGTATGATCCCATCGAAACAAAGACAGACGTATAATCTGAGGATGATCTTTTATTTACAGAGAAAAACCAAAAAACTATTACCTCTTACTCTCATAAATGCATATTGTACAGTAATTAGAAGTATACACCACAAGCACTATTGTTTAGGAAATTTCAGTTTTTTTCTGGACACATTTAGCTGATTTGAAGTAATATTCTATCTTTGGCTGTTTATATGTGAGAGTCTACTGCATTCTGCACCAGTCAAACACCATCCGCCTTATTTATAGACATCATAAATAGATTTAGGGTCATGTAAAAATTAAATATCAGAAGGTAATCCCTATTTCTAAATATCATACATAAAATCTAATATTTGTGAAAAGGAAAATGAAGGGAAAGAAAAAGGAAGGGAGAGGTTCAGAGAAAGATCTTATCTGAAGATGATATTTATTGTGACAAAACATTTCTTTAAGCATGTCCTCAGAGAGTCTGAGCATAGTTAGAAACATGATTTGATGAGGGCTACAGATGTTTAGAGGTACATGAAAAAATATGTACAAAAATAGCAGCTGGATGACAGAAAAAACAAAGGTGGTTCTGAAATTCAAATGATGAATCTTTTAACAAATAAAAAATTTATTTTGTGAAAGATTATATTTATATGGCTTAGGTAAGTCTTAGAAGATTGGAAGTACCTTGTTTTTCATTTGTTATTGCATCATTCAATATAGAGTTAGCCTAATTTCTAAATGTCACATATCTGGCCATGTGAAAAGGTTTTCTCTCTCTCATTATCTCCTCCTATCGAAAAATAATGTTTTAAATATTGTAATTGAGCATTATAGGTTTGATGGTAAAGAGAGACTTCGAGGTTGATGTGAGGACAAAAATCAGAACCTTTATTCCAGTTGATGATTTCAGAGGATCAGTGTATAAATCTGAACAATTCTAGGGGAATACATGCAACAAATGAGGACGTTAATAGTATACCTGCTGAACAGGTAAAGATATTGAGACTCAGAAAGGTAAAAAACTTGCCCAAGATCAACTTCACAAAGATGTTTTCAGTGTCAAATGAGTTTATATAGGTACAGTGCTTACAGCAGTGTAAGAATTCAAACTATGGAAACTCTTATTATTGTTGTTTTATTTTGTGTTACTATCTCATTTTTTCAAATGCCTAGAATAATGCATTATATATAGTAGAAAATTAACAAATATTTATTACTGATTTTTTTCTTTTTTTACAATTTCACTGTCTTGAACTTAAGAATGCTTTTTGTGTAACTCTTATTCAGATAAAAATTCACGGGTTAATAAGTCAGTTAACTATGGATTTCATGAAGGATGACACACTGGTTCAAAACAAAGCAAACATGCAAGATGTTTAAAACATGTAATATGCAAGTGATCATGAAAATGCATTTGGTAAAAAATTTTAATATTGAAATATGTTTTGGTTATCAATGTCATGTAGAAATGATTTGGATGCCTAGAAAGAGAAAATTCAGTGGTAAATTAATTTTATCTTATTCTATACTAGTTTTAGACTTTATGAATTATTCTCATTAAAATATTTTACAAAAATCAATTAAAAATAATAATAATTGAAAATTTGGCTTATAGAATAGCCATAATGTCATGCACCTTCAACTTAATTTGAAGACCGCTTATTTTTTTTTGTCCACCCAGCCTTTATTATTCTAATTTTGTGTTCTATTCTGAGAAGCATCCTGGTGACATATCAAATTTATTCAACAAATAAATAGAATACATTTTAATGGCACCACATAACTAGAAATTTTATGTGCCTCTATTCCTTATACATAATATAAAAATGATCCACATTTTCAATTTCAGCATTTTATCACGGGTTTCTACTATTCATGACCAATCCAGAAGATTTGGTAGAAGGGAATGGCTATAAAGTAAATTTAATAATTACAATGTAGCAGCATTTATCTCATTAAGTTCAACTAGATTCCATTTTTCAAGTTGTGCTAAATTACTATCACAATGTCACTAACATAAACTAAACTTTCACAACATTTGATTAGCATCTAGTTTTAAAAAAAAATTAGTTTTTTTTTCATAGATTATTGGGGAACAAGTGGTGTTTAGTTACATGAATGATTTCTTTAGTGGTGATTTGTGAGATTTTGGTGCACCTATCACCTGAGCAGTATACACTGCACTCAATTTGTAGTATTTTGTTACTCCCCCCTACCCACACTTTCCCCCTGAGTCACCGACTCCGAATGTGTCATTATACCACATTTTCTGTATTCATTCATCTGTTGATGGACACACTTCATATCTTGGCTATTGTGCATATTGCTGCAATAAACATGGAAGTACAGGTAGTTTTTGACATACTGCTATTCTTTCATTTGGTTATATATCCAATAACAGGATTGCTGAATTATCCGGTAGTTGCATTTTTAGTTTCTTGAGGAACCTCCATACTGTTTTCCATAATGCTGTACTAACTTACATTTCCACCAACAGTGTATGAAAGCTCACCATTCTCTGTATCTTTGCCAGCATTTGATATGTTTTGTCTTCAGGATAACAAGCATTCTAACAGAGGAGAGATGACATCTCATTGTGGTTTTAATTTGCATTTTCCTCATGATTAGTGTCATTTTGCTTTTATTTGATAAGTGATGTTAAGCATTTTAAAAATCTGTTGATTATTTGTATGTCTTTATTTGATGTATATTGAGATTATTCGCTCATTTTTTCATCATCATATTATTATTTTGCTGTTGAGTTGTTTAAAATTCTTGTATGTTTTGAATATATTGGTTGCCAGATGAATAGTTTGTGAATATTTTATTTCCATTCTACAGTAGTCTCTCCCCTCTGTTGATTGAAGAAATTTATTAGTTTCATTTTATCCCATTTTTCTATTTCTGTTTTTGTTGTTTGTGTTTCTGAGGTCTTATTTATAAAACATTTTCTCAAACCAAATTCCTCAAGCGTTTTCTCCACATTTTCTTTTAGTAGTTTTATCATAGGTTTCTGGTCTTACATTTAAGTTTTTCATCTATTTGGAGTTAATTATTGAATATGGTAAGACATAAGGTTCTTGTTTAATTCTTCTGACTATGGATATCCAGTTTTATCAGCATCAGTTATTAAAGTGACTGTCCTTTCCTCAAAGAATATTCTTTTGACCTGTCGAGAATCAGTTGGGTACAAATACATAGATTGATTTCTGGGTTAGCTATTCTATTCACTGGGTCTTTGTGTCTGTTATTATGTTATTATGTCAGTGCCATGTTGTATGGGTTACAATAAGTTTGCAATATGTTTTCAAGTCAGATAGCATGATGCCTCCAGTTATGGTCTTCTTGCTCAGGATTTCTTTGGTCATCTGGGGTCTTTTGTGATTCCATACAAATTTTATAATTGCTTTTTCTATTTCTGTGAAGAAATTGGTATTTGAATAGAATGAAATTGAATATATAGGCTACTTTAAATAGTATGGTCATTTTAACTATAAATTTATCCAATTTATAAGCATGAAATGTCCTACTTTCGTTTTTCTATATCCTCTTCAATTTATCAGTCTTCTATAGTTTTCATTGTAGAGATATTACACCTGCCTGGATAAAGGAGGTGGAAAAATAATTATAAAAAATTCCTAGGTGTTTTTTTTAGATGTTATTTTATTTTTTTAGATATTGTAAATGTGATTGCTTTATTTATTTCTGGCTTTTTTATATTGTTGCATAGGAATTCTATTAATTTTTATTTTGTATTCTGCATCATTTCTAAATTTATCAGTTCTAATAGTTGTTTGGTGGTATCTTTATATTTTTCCATATATCATATCATATAATCTGCAAACAGGGACAATTTGATTTCTTCTTTTTTAGTTTAGATGCCCTTTATTTCTTTCTCTTGCCTGATTGCTCTGGCTGGGATTACCCATAATATCCTGATTAAGAGTGGTGAAAATAAGCATCCTTATATTGTTTCAGTTCTTAGAGAAAAATACTTCCACTTTTACTTTTTCACTATGATGTTAGCTATGAATATGTCATGTGGTTTTCATTGTGTTCAGGTGTGTTCCTTCTATACCTAGTTTATTGAGAGTTTTTTTTTATCATGAATCAGTTTTAAATTTTATCAAAAGCTTTTTTCATATCTATTGAGATAGTCATATAGTTTTTGTCCTCGTTATCTTGATGTGATATAAAAGATTATTGATTTGTGTACGTTAAACCATACTTGCATCCCTGGGATAAATTCTACTTGATTATGGGGCATATTTTTTTGATGTTTTGTTGGATTCAATTTGCTAGTATTCGGTTGAGGATTTTTGCATCTATGTTTGTCTGAGGTGGTAGCTTTAGTATTATTTCTTAGTGCATTTTGTCTGGTTTTGGTATCGGTGTAATGCTGGCCTTGCAGAATGAGTTTGGAAGAATTCCCTCCTCTTGCATTTTTAGAAATGGTTTGAGAAAAATGGCGTTAGTGTTTATTTAAAAGTTTCACAGACTTCAGCAGTGAAGCTATGTGGTCCTGAACTTTTTCTTGCTGATGAATTTTTTTTATTACTGACATAACTTCATTACTCATTATTTACTTTGTTGTTATTGCTGTTTGTTTTGTTTTTTGGTTTAGTGTTGGTAGCTTTTGAATATCCAGGAATTTATCCATTTTCTCAAGGTTTTCCAAATTGTTAGCATACAGTTGTTTATAATAGTCTCTAGCTATTATTTGTATTTCTGTCATATCAGTTGCAATGTTTCCTTTTTCATTTTTGGTTTTATTTATTTGCAACTTTTCTAATGTTTTTTCTTAGTCAAGCTGATGATTTATGTTTTGTCTATTAAAATAAATTATATTTTTGTTCCATAATCTTTCTTATTATTTTTGTTGGTCTCAGTTTATTTCTTCTCTGATCTTTATTATTTCTGTTGTTCTACTAATTTGAGGTTGGGTTTGTTCTTGCCTTTAAAGTTTTTTGAAGTCTATGGTTAGGCTGCTTGTTTGAAATCTCTGTGCTTTTTTGACATAGGCATTTGTTGCTATAAATTATCCTGGTAATGGTGCTTTTGCTGTATCCTATATATAGGTTTTTGTATGTTGTCATTCTGTTTTCATTTACTTTAATATATTTTTAAATTTTCCTCCAAATTTTTTTATTGAACCATTGTTCATTCAGAACCATTTTTTTTTTTTCAATTTCCATGTGTTTGTTGAAGTTTCCAAAGTTTCTCTTGTTATCGATAATCACTTTTATTCTGTTGTGGTAACAAAAGATACCTGGTACAACTTTGACTTTTAAGAATTTGTGGAGAATTGTTTTGTGGACTAACATATGGTCAATCCTACAAAATGTTTTATTTTCTGATGAAAAGAATGTGTAATCTTCAGCCTTTGGATTACATGTTCTGTAAATATCTGTTAGGTTTCTTTTGTTTATAGTGCAGTTTAAATCCACTATTTCTTTTCTTTTCTTTCTTTTTTTTTGAGATGGAGTCTCACTCTGTTGCCCAGGCTGGTGTGCAGTGGTGCGATCTTGGCTTACTGCAACTTCTGCCTCCTGAGTTCAAGCAATTCTCTGCCTCAGCCTCCTGAGTAGCTAGGATTACAGGTGCCTGCCACCATGCTTGGCTAATTTTTTGTATTTTTGTAAAGACAAGGTTTCACCATCTTGGCCAGGCTGGTCTTGAACTCTTGACCTCATGATCCTCCTGCCTCGGCCTTCCAAAGTGCTGGGATTACAGCCATGAGCCACTGCACTCAGCCTAAATCTAATTTTTTTGTCGATATTTTGTCCAGATAATCTATCTAATGCTAAGAGTGGGATATTGAAATCCCCTACTACTATTGTATTGTGATCTCTTTCTCTTTTTAGATCTAGTAATATTTACTTTATATATTTGGGTGCTCTAATGTTGAGTGCATATATATTTATAATTGTTATAGCCACTTGTTGAATTGAATCCTTCATGATTATGTAAAATGAATTTTGTCTCTTCTTACAGTTTTTGACATAAAGTTGGTTTTATTTTATATAAATATAAATGCTCCTGTCTGTTTGTGCCTTTATAGTTGAAGTGAGTTTCTTGTAGGCAGCATAAGTTGGGTCTTATTCATTTATTCATTAATCCAGTCTATATATTTTAATTAATTTAATTTATTTACATTCAAGGTTATTGATAGATGAAGACATGCAGACATACATCTGTTATTTTGTTAATTTTTTTTTGTTTATTCTATATAACCTTTGTTTTTCTTTTTCTCTTCTACTGTTTATCTTTTTGGTTTGGTGCTTTTCTGTGTGATAATATTTGATACCTTTTTCTTTCTCCTCTGTGTATCTGCTTTACTAGTGAGTATCAGGATTTCATGTATTTTCATGATGGTGGTTATCATCCTTTCTCTTCTAGGTGTAAGAGTCACTTAAGCCCCTCCCCAACTCCCCACCCCCTGCTGTCCCTCCCCTTTTTCCCCCCAACAGACCCCAGTGTGAGATGCTCCCCTCCCTGTGTCCATGTGTTCTCATTGTTCAACACCCGTCTATGAGTGAGAATATGCGGTGTTTGGTTTTCTGTTCCTGTGTCAGTTTGCTGAGAATGAT
>PVKV010028121.1:0-25442 GCA_004027835.1 Alouatta palliata | reverse complement strand
GGCCAGGTGTGGTGGCTCATGCCTGTAATCCCAGCAATTTCAGAGGTGGAGATGGGAGGATCACCCTCAGACATGGAAGGTTCTGGCTCTGGGCCTTTCAACAGCAGGACTTACTCCAGTGCTTTCTCCCTGGCCCCAGTATCAGGCCTTCAAACTCAGACTGAATCACACCACTGGCTTTCCTGGTGTTTCAGTTTGTAGATTGTAGATCTTGGAACTTCTTGGCTTCCATAATTATATAAGCCAATTCCCATCTCTCACTCTCTCTCTCTCTCTCTCTCTCTCTCTCTCACACACACACACACACACACACACAATTGGTTCTATTTCTCTGGAGAATACTAATACAGATGGCCTCAGTGAGTATGCAGTATGCTGGCTAGTGCCCAAGTAGACTCATGCCACAATATTAGAATACACTCAGTGTCAGTGGGAGCTGAAGTGAAACTGATTCACCTTCAGGCACCGGCCAGCACATACCCCGTGACCACGAAATCAGGAGACAGTACAGCAAAGGGGAAGTATGAATAAAACATGATTTCCTATCGCTACAACAGAGATTGAGTTATTGGAAAACTGCTGAAGTGATATTTAAGAAAAATAGCTAAACTAAAAGAAATAATGAGGCTCTAATTCTTTATTTTCATGCATCTAAATTATAACCAATTTATTTTGGACCTTCAAACATATGTTTTCAAATATGGCATTGACTTTAAGGTGACTAACTTTTAACAATGCCAGTCAACTTAATTGGTGTTTTTCACTTGAAATTCCATATTTTAAAATGTCTTCTGATTCAATTTAGGGCCCATGAAAATCTCTGAAATAATAAACATGCAAAGGGCAAAAACAAGAAAAGCACATCAGAAGTTGCATAGCTAGAGACATCTTCAAAGGACAAATATGGCTAAGTGGCTGCTTTCTAGTCTATGGTGGAAAGCAAGTAATGTAAAATCCTTTCTCGGTAATATTTTTGGAGAAAACATTACAGCATGGTGACAGTTATTAACATTGTATCATTACTGTGATACTAAGTAATTAAAATGTCTTGTTCGTACTGCTGAAATGCAGCTTGACCCTGGTCTGGCAAAGGCAGAGTAGAAAAATCACCCTCGGCCGGGCGCGGTGGCTCACGCCTGTAATCCCAGCACTTTGGGAGGCCAAGGCGGGTGGATCACGAGGTCAAGAGATCGAGACCATCCTGGTCAACATGGTGAAACCCCATCTCTACTAAAAATACAAAAATTAGCTGGGCATGGTAGCACGTGCCTGTAGTCCCAGCTACTCGGGAGGCTGAAGCAGGAGAATTGCTTAAACCCAGGAGACGGAGGTTACGGTGAGCCGAGATCGTGCCATTGCACTCCAGCCTGGGTAACGAGCTGAAACTCCGTCTCAAAAAAAAAAAAAAAAAAAAGAAAAATCACCCTCATGATCTCTCCCAGCAGGGGACGCATTCTACCTATTTTTGCTTAGGCGACACATATGGGCCCTCCTGTAGTTTGTGCTGAGGCAAGCATTACTATTACCAGCTCAGATGAAGAGAATGTGATTCAATAGGTATAGAGAAGTAGCATCATTCCAAACAGAATTTTATATCATATTAATTTAAATGCTGGTTTTCCTATGGCTTTCATTTTTCATGTTATTTGTTTGCAATATCAGTAAAAAAAGAAATGATAGTTTCATTAAAATGTATAGTAATAACTAGCAATGAGAGTCATAGGCTTTTATAAGTGAATCATGTTAGCCTATTTAGTGAATATTCCGCATTGCAGAAGAGTGGCTGCCCTTGTAAATCATGTGCTACTTATTATGTGCTCTCTTTCCTGACAAAATTGGTTGCACAAAGCCTGTGGAATCTTGGGGTTTGAACTCAAAGAGCATTTTGGGGGCAAAGCTATTCATTCCATGCTGGCTCTTGTTTTGCCACATGCTGCAATATTCGAAAAGGCAAATGCTGCTTTCTATGGCATGTACACTCATCTCTGAGGCAGATTGCAGTCCCAATTTTCCCTTCCTTAATCACTTCTACTTATTTTTATACTCTACACAGCGTTAAGTAAATCAGAATATTCCATTATGATTTCCAATTGCTTTTCTGAAAGGTGAAATGCTTAAATGTATTAAGTATGTTAAACATGGCAACGGTCCCACTGAGAGACACAGGAATCTCAACATCATCATCGCCTTTATAAAGCAATTCCATATGTTTCTCTTCTTCCAGGAAGTTCCTTAATTCAAGTAGAAATGTTCTGCTATGTGGCTTTTACAATTAGCCTTTGCCTTAAGACATTGCTCCACATTGGAGAAGATCAGAATGATAATGAAATTTTAGATAACATACCTATGCTGTTTTGCATTAATAATAAAAGAGTCAAGAGATATTGGTTACTCAAATAATAGGTAGTTATCTCTGGAGTACAATGGTCTATAGTTGGTTGGGTTAATATTTTCAGAAGTTAAGTCTTATATAGTTAAATGACCATTAAAACACTTTGTAAGACAATATGCCCCCACAGTGTCCACCAACTACTAAAAGTAATATGATGAAAATGCAAATTAAAAAAAATCTTTTGTTACTCAAGCTTCAAAATTCCTTTTTAATATCATGAAATAGCTTTAAAATGTAATATCAACCTAATCCCTATATGGTTTCATATTTTACGATGATTTGGCTCTAATATAGGAAGTTGTGAGATAAACACACAAATACATAAATGCACAAATGCACAGACATTTTAACAGTATTTCCCATTTTCTCAGCATAACTCTTTGAAGTAATTAGAGAATATTCCTGTATGTGTGTATATGTATACCATATGGGAAGAAATCACACCATAAAATGGAGACTTCACTCTGACAAATTCCCACCCCAGCCTCTTTCTAATTCACATAAGGCCAGTCCTCATATTCAAGTTGCACTTATTCATCCAATTTTTCATTGCCAAAAAATTATATTCAAAAGATGGGTGTGCACCAAAATATTTTTCACAATTGGAATGTTTTTAGAGGTAAATGTAAAGTGGGTTAGGAAAATAGAGGAATGATCCTTTCGATGGCTACTCATTCCCAGCGGGGGAAAGAGCAGAACTGTGTGGTGAGAAAAAGCATTATGAGGAGCTCATGAGCTTAAGGTAACTGACATAACCTTTGCAGATATGATGCTGTGCCTCATGCATATTTACTTAAGCTATGGTGGAATTTCTATGGATGTGAGAACCTTGTTCAGCTTGTAGGTACATGAGAATTACCTCAAAGGTAGGCCAGACCTACAGGTAGTGAATCTCATTTATGGGACTAAAAGATGACAGCTGAGCAAATGGAAAAACGAATGGCAGGAAGCTTGGTTTCACAACAGAGAGGACACTGTGCTATACCACTCTAGGGGTACCATTCACTTTGCAGTGAAGGTTGTATAGTATTTCACGTGAAACAACTCCAACCACAAATGTTTACCTCCCAAGAAAATGTTATTATGCTTTGTTTTTAAAAGCAATTTTAGATTTCAGAAAAAATTTTAATAGTACATAATTCCCATACCCACATATGGTACACTTAGTTTCCCAAGTTTTAATATTTTACATTAGTATAGTACATTTATTATAATGAACCACTATTGATAAATTAATATTAAATAAAGTCCATACTTTATTCAGACTTCTTTAGATCTTACCTGGTTTTTTGTTCTTTTTTTTTTTTTCCAGTTCAATTCATCTGTATCTAATGTCTTTATGGTTCCAGGATAGTCTGTTACTTTCAGTGTTGAAGGCTCATTGAGATCCACTTGGCTGTGACACTTCTCAAGGTTTTATCATTTTTGATGACTTTGACAGTTTTGGATAGTACTGATTAGGTATTTTGTAGAAATATTGGGATTTGACTAATAATTTTCTAAAGATTAGAATAGGGTAATAGATGTCTGAGAGGAAGAACACAGAGGTAAAGTGCCATTTTCATGATATCACATGAAAAGTGCATGCTCTCATTATGCTTTATCACTGCTAATGTTGACCTTGATTACCTAGCTAAGACAGTGATTGCCATATTTCCCCACTGTCAAATTACTCTTTTTTCTTTTCCTTTTTTTCCCTGTGATAGTCTTTGGAAGTAAGTAACTATGTGCAGCCCCCAATAAAGTTGTGGGGAATTGTGCTTCCTCTCACTGAGGGCGAAGTACTCACATATTTTTTAGATTTCTTTTGCAGGGTGTGTTCATCTGTTTTCCTCATTTGCTTACTTATTCACTCATTTATTCACATCAGTATGAATTCATTAATATTTACTTTATATTTTGGGGTTATAATCCAGTAGTAGTTTATTCCTTGCTCAAATTGTTCCAGCTTTGGCCATTGAAACTCCTGTGTCCCAATGGCATCCCCTCATGATTGTGTATGCGTTGTGTGTCAACATTAAGTGTACAGAATTAATACTGATGTTTCTAACTCCAGTTCACTAGTTCATGGGTGATTCTAGCCTTCTATACTTGCTTATCTTTAGGCTTCACTCCAACAACGAGAAACCTGATTTCTAATATTCTACCATCTATCAAATCACGATTATTAACCAGTACCCTTGTTGGACAAAACCTTATCACCTAGATAACAGGGCTTATGGTATATGTGTGGTGGTGATGGGTGTTGAAAGGGCAGGAAGCCAGTGAAAAAGACCTTAATTGGACAAGACGTGGGTATAGATGAGGAGGGGCCAGAGGTTTTGTTACCTGGGTCATGCCACTAACACAGTCGTCCTCTGGCTATACTAGAAGCAGCTTACCTTCCAGGGCCTACCAGCAGGGCCTATTGTAGCCACGTGTCTAAGAAACGTGTCTCTAATAGGTTTGATTTCCTCCTGAGCATCTAAGTGGTTTCTGTGTGGGAATTGTTAGATGTGGTAGAAAGCACTGAGATAGCTGGGTGCGGTGATATGCACCTGTGATCCCAGCTACTTGGGGGCTGAGCTGGGAGGATCACTTGAGCCCAGGGGGTCAAAGCTGCAGTGAGCTGAGATTGCACCACTGCAACTCCAGCCTGGGTGATAAAGTGACACCCTGTCTTCATTACAAAAATGGGCTGAGAGATCAGGGTTCTATTGTAGGGCAGTGGGAGCTGTTTTGGGGGGTACCGGGGGATTGGGGGATGTTAGAGGTAGTGGGACTTTAGTCCATCTTTCAGGGGACAGCCAAATGAAGGGAAAAATGGCTGGTTTTGGTACCTGCAGGAAGAGGGAAGAAGTAAGTGTAGTTCCAGCTCAATACCATGCTTTAAAGTGGGGATAGTAGTTAGTCTTACTGGAGTAGTGACAGCATCCTGTGAGGCAGGCTTCAGGGGCTTGATGATGGTTGTTTCTTCATCTGACTGTTTGACAGTGCATTCATCTGTACACTTGATCTATTTCAATAATTTAAGTGTCTTTAATAGGTGTGTATTACATTTTTACACAAAGAATGTAGGTTATAAAACTACATAGTCTCATGTTTGGAAAGAACATGAAATGGATCTGCAATAAAAAACCAGAAGGATTTTCCCAGATGAAGTGTTTTTTAGGGTGGGATTGTGGGTGATTGTTGGCATATTTTTGCTTTTTTAAAAAATATTTCTTTTTTGAGACAGAGTTTTGCTCTTTTTGCCCAGGCTAGAGTGCAGTGGTGCAATCTCAGCTCACTGCAACCTCTGCCTCCCAGGCTCAAGCGGTTCTTCCTCAGCCTCCTGAGTAGCTGGGATTACAGGCATGGGCCACCACACCCAGGTAATTATTTTATTATTTTAGTAGAGATGGAGTTTCTCCATGCTGGTCAGGCTGGTCTCGAACTCCCAGCCTCAGGTGATCCGCCTGCCTCAGCCTCCCAAAGTGCTGGGATTACTGGTATGAGCCACCATGCCTGGCTGCTTGTGTTTTCAAAGATCTCTACAGTAAGCATTTAGGGCCACACATGGTGGCTCATGCCTGTAATCCCAGCCGAGGTGGGAGGGTCTCTTGAGCCCAGGAGTTCGGGACCAGCCTGGGCAGCATGGGGAGACATCCCCTACCCTCTACTGTCACTTTAATAAAAGCATTTAGGAATTTTATAATGTTAAGAAAATTAGAAGTGTGTTTTGAAGAATGGCTCCAAGGTTTCAAACCTAGAATACAAGATACGATTGTACACGTGGAACTTCCAGTCTTTATTTAGAGTCATCCAAGATGTGGGTGTTCAGGTACAATTGAGAAGTTTTCCTGGATAGGGTGAGACATTGAAGCTCCAGGTGGGTGTGGAGGGAATCTTCTGGGGCTGAAGGTGCGTTCCTGGTTGACGGACTGAAGGCTTGTGTTTAGGTGTGTTAGGAAGACGAAGTGGAAGCCTTGAAAGGAGGAACTGCCAGAGGGGAATTATGGTGCATAAGGCATGCTGGGAGGAAGGGGTTAATGTGAGATGTGGCAGTGGCCAGCAGGGTTAGATGCTTCAGGAGGGTGGGGACTGGGTGGGTTCAAGGGGCTTGAGATGAGGCCCCAGGTGCTGAGTACTTGGTCAAGAAGCTTGGCCTCTCTAAAAGGAGGCATCAGTCTACAAGAAAGGAGGTTGGGCAGTATCCTGTGCCCACAGTCCTGTGTGTAAATGGGGATGGTTCCCACTGCTCAGTTGAGACCACTGGGAATCTTGGAATTGCCAGTACCTTCCTTGGATGTACTTGGCTTTGGCTGGGGCAGCTCTGGGCCATGACCCTCCAACCTGGAATGTCATTGTCCTTGTGAAATGGATGCTATTTTGAGCAGATACTGCAAGAAGTGTAGAAACTAAGGAGGTGACTTCTTGAGCTTCCTTCCATCTGGGAGGCAAATAGGGAAGATGGCCGAGTTGAGGTAGGAGCAACACATCTGGAAAGAGAAAGGAGGGTGTTATTTTCTGGAGGATCGTGGAGGGAAAGACCACAGAGGCTGTGAAAAAAAAATACACATTGCTTTCCAGATTGCTCGATATCCATGGACAAGTGCCAGGCTAATCCTGACCTTACTCTTCCAGTTTTAGCACACATCATTAGAACAGGAAGAATAGAGGGACTTTTTACTCCCGCTTCCTCAGTGGCGTTTGTCAGCTTCAAACACAACGCAGAAAAGAATACAGAAAACTGTTTTCATCAGGCCTCCTCACTAGTGAGTCTGGGTTTACATCCTTCAAGGGCCAGGTGGACTATTAGATTTGGAGTCCTGGATCAGTGGAGGGAAAGCCCTTCAAGTACTTTTCTTAACACAAACAAGCAGACCCTTACCACCATATATTGGAGGTCTCACATTTTTTTTCCTACATAAACTTTAAAATGTATTTTAAAATATCTGTTATTTAAATTAGACTCAGCTAATGCTTGCAGAAGAGAAAGCTGGAAACAGATGGTCTTGGAAGACCACACAGAGGCCCAGCTTCCAGGAAGTAAATCCCAGCAAAGAGTTTCTAAGGATGAGCTGGGTCAGTATATATTCCAGGAAAGGATGGTCTCAATTATAGGGTATCATCTTTCAGCAGTGCCGGGGGGAGGTTTGTAGGACCCACGTGAGGTTGCCATGAGGAGCCAGTGAGCAGTGTGGGTTAGGAAAGTTGAGAGGGCCCCTCAACTTTAAGAGGGTTAGGAAAGTGGAGAGGTTGGTAAAGGAGGTAAAGCCTCACCCATGGTAAAGGAGGCTCCAGCATGGGTGAAGGTCTGTCCTCTGTGACTGGTCCTGTCCTTGCCTTCTGCATCTCACAGCTGAAGGAGGGACTCTGCCTGGGTTATAGCTGCCTCCCTGCAGCCCAGCATGAAGCACGGAATTGGAGAAAGCGCTCAGTGAATACTTGAAGGCAGAAATGCAGTATTTTCTTGTTTTCTATTGTTTCCAACGAGGGGAAAAATGGTAGAACTCTTCTTGAAGTCATCCAACCTTCCATTTTTGGGGATGAGGAAAGAGTAAGTCTCGCAGAGACACGAATTCTGATGCCAGCTGTTTGGAAGAGTGTTACTTTTCTGGAAAGTTGTATAGCGAGACTATGGGGCTTTGCCTTCCAAAAATTCTCCCTGAGTATAACATTAGTTGGAATAACATTCCCCAAGAATCTGAGGTTCTCCTTGGGCCAATTCTGATTTGGTCTTGTGTGAAAATGCAGTGCTTGCGTTGCCACGTGGGGGTGCCATCGCTCTTCCTTTGCCGTGGTGGCTGGCTCCGCGGGTAGGTCAGACTTCACTCCTTGAGGACTCCCAGAAGTTAGAACACAGCCAGCCACCCCCTCTCCTTCTGGGTAGCTAAAAGCAAAATAAGTATGCTTTAACAGAGGCCTCAAGCTAGCAAGCTGGGGCTCAAGCAAGAAAGTTGGCCTTTTGCTACTAACCTGTTAGGTCCTTACCACCCAAAGTATGGCATCACTGTTACAAAAGAAGAATCTTGCACTGATCTCAGACCTCGGGTAGATCCCAGCCCAGTGCTTCTCAGGGTACCTGGAGGTCTTGCTAAAATGCAGATTCTGATTCAGCAGGTCAGAGTGGGGCTGGAGAGTCCATTTCTTTTTTTTTTCTTTTTTTTTTTTGAGATGGAGTCTCGCTCTGTCACCAGGCTGGAGCACAGCAGCGCAGTCTCGGCTCACTGCAACCTCCGCCTCCTGGGTTCAAGCGGTTCTTCCGCCTCTGCCTCCCGAGTAGCTGGGACTACAGGCGCATGCCAAACGCCCGGCTAATTTTTGTATTATTAGTAGAGATGGGGTTTCACTATGTTGGCCAGGATGGTCTCGACCTCTTGACCTTGTGATCTACCCGTCTCGGCCTCCCAAAGTGCTGGGATTGAAGAGTCCATTTCTAACAAGTTCCCAGGAGATGCCAATCATGGACTGTGCTTTGACTGGGAAACACAACTTACAGGAGCCCCACTTCCTTCATTTATGAAATGGAGGTAACACCAGACCTGTCTGGCACATGAGATGATGGACATGGAAGGCACTGAAGAAAGAATAAAGGTATTGCTCACAACAGGTGTGTAACTTGCCCTTTAAAGTGCAGAGCAGCTGACCCAGACGTCAGCAGTCCGAGTTACCATAGCCTCCCAGCCTCCTTTCTTGTCCTTACCCCACCAGGATCCTAGACTCCAGAGGAACAAGGTACAAAGTCAACCTAAGGACCAGAGATGTACCGCCCTCCCGTGTGGCGTGGTCATAGCCCCTGGTGGGGAGGGAGTACTGCTTCCTGCCCCTGAGGTGACCCATGAATCCATCCCCCCGGATGGAGGAACAGAGGTCCCTCTGTTCCTTTTACCTTGAGCCACTCCGATGGACTCAGCCTCGTGTGATCCCATTAGTAGCCTCAGAAAGGAGCAGAAACAACACACTGATCCTTGTTCAAGGTTGGGTTCTGTAGCTGTGGCTAGAGACTCCTAGAAAGCAGCAATTGGCCTCAGAATCCTGGGCATCCGCTGCAGAGAAGTGAGGAAGAGCTTCAGAATGTGTGGGTTCCATGTGAACCTCCTGAGGCCCAGATGTGTTTCCTTGCCTTAACTTGTGGTGGAGAGGCCAAATCTGCCTGGGATAAAAGAGACAAGAAGGCTGGGCATGGTGGCTCATGCCTGTAATCTCAACACTTTGGGAGGTTGAGGCAGGTGGATCACCTGAGGTCAGGGGTTCAAGACCGGCCTGGCCAACATGGTGAAACCCCCATCTCTACTAAAAATAAATTAGCCTGGCATGGTGGTGGGCGCCTGTAATCCCAGCTCTCTGGAGGCTAAGGCATGAGGATCCTTTGAGCCCAGTGAGTCGAGATCGCACCATGGCACTCCAGCCTGGGCAACAAGAATGAAACTCTGTCTTAAAAAAAAAAACGAGAAAGAAAAAAAGAGACAAGAAGGCCAGATGTGGTGCCTCACGCCTGTTATCCTAGCACCTTGGGATCCCAAAGTGCTGGCATTACAGGTGTGAGCCACCGCACCTGACCAAACATTTCTTTTTTCTTTTTTTGAGACAGAGTTTCACTCTTGTTGTCCAGGCTGGAGTGCAATGGCGGGATCTCGGCTCACTGCAACCTCTGCTTCCTGGATTCAAGCGATTCTCCTGCCTCAGCCTCCCAAGTACCTGGGACTTCAGGCGCGTGCCATCAAGCCCAGCTAATTTTTGTATTTTTAGTAGAGATGGGGTTTCACCATGTTGGCCAGGATGGTCTCAATCTCTTGACTTCATGATCCACCCGCCTCAGCCTCCCAAAGTGCTGGGATTGCAGGCATGAGACACTGCACCTGGCCAAGCTGCCTTTTTACATATTCTAAGTTCAGCCTAAAGGTTTCTCCATGCATAGTGAACTGTAACCTAACTGGATGTGTAAATAGTCCATAACTTACTCTTCTACCAATCACAGGATTCCAGCCAATCACAGGCGGCCAACTGTTCAAACCATATTTAAAGAAGTCAGACACTGAGCCGCAACCAATCCTGCTGTTTCTAGACTTCACTTTCATTTTCTGGTCGTCACTTTCCTTTTACTGTCCACAGATGTTATCGGACCATATGGCAGTCTCAGAGTTGCTCTGAACCCCTTCTGGTTCAGGGGGCTGCCCAATGCTCAAATGTTTTTTCTTCCGGTAAACTCTGTTAAATTTAACTTGTCTAAAGTTTTTCCTTTCACACAGCAAGCAGAACAATCACACTTCATGTTTTCATGTCAATGGACCCTCGCTGACATGCATCATTGAGTCTGAAATGTCCTTCTCCACATTTCTGCATGTCAAGCTTTTATCCTACTGACACCATAGCCTAATTATTAGCTGTGTGATCTTGAGCAAATCATTTAAACTCCATGTCTGCAGGAGATCATTTCCAAAGATGGCCACAGCAATTATTTCGGTGAGTTTTCCACCTCTCCATGTCAGTTTCCTTTCCATTTGAATCTGTGCTGGCTCTGTGACATTCATGGACCCATCAAATGTGGCGGACATGATGCTACGTCACTTGCAGCTTGTATTTTTGGGACAGAAGCTGGTCACCAGGTACAGAAGTTACATATACGGAAGATCTGGCTATCCTGCTAGAGAGCGAGATCACATAAAGGACAACTGAAGTGCCTCAGCTGACAGCTAGCCCCAAGGTCCCAGTAAACCGAGTAAGGCCATCTTGATCCTCTAGCCCCAACCAGCACTAACAATGCCGTGTAGTGACAGACGAGCTGTCTCCACTAAGCCCTGCCTGAGTTTCTGAACCCCTAGATTGCGAACAAATAAAATTGTTTTAAGCCACTCCATTTTGGGGTAGATTGTTATGTAGCAACAGATGACTGAAACAGACTTTTCGCCTATAAAATGGAGATAATAATGGTCTCCAGCCTCACAGAAGGACTGGGAGGATTAAATGAGTCAGTCTATGAAATGCTCTTAGAATAGTGTCTGCATGTGGCAAGAACGCAATAAACACTAAGTCCTCAAATTAACTTGTTTAGTTTTTTTCTTGTTTCTTGCTCATCCCTAAATCCCTCTTGCAGTAGTGCCTGGCATATAATAGGTACTCAGCAAACACAACTGAATATGAAACGTCCCCTTCATTAGGCCTTCTCTGATGACATTCCATCAGCCTGCCACCACCCCTCCCTCTCCTGATTCCCACTGCACTTTATCAACTCTTCCCACAATGTAGATTACATTCAGCCTGGAGCCCTGGCTGGTGTGTCTCCTTGGTAGATGGTGAGCTCCTTGAAGACAATGACATTGTTCATAATACATAAGCAATAATGAATGAATGAATTAAAAATGGGAACAATGTCACCTCTCCTACCAGCATAACCAGGTTTCTTGATTGTTTGTTTGTTTGTTTTTTGAGACAAAGTCTGGCTCTGTCGCCCAGGCTGGAGTGCAGTGGTGCAATCTTGGCTCATTGCAAGCTTTGCCTCCCGGGTTCAAGCGATTCTCTTGCCTCAGCCTTCTGAGTAGCTGGGATTACAGATGGGCGCTACCACGCCTGGCTAAATTTTTTGTTTTTAGTAGAGACGAGGTTTCACTATGTTGACTAGGCTGGTTTGGAATTCGTGACCTCAGGTGATCTGCGCATCTTGGTCTCCCAAAGTGGTGGAATTATAGGTGTGAGCCACCGTGCCTGACCCCAGGTTTGTAATTCAAAAGATGAATGACTCAGGGGCTCAGACATGCCTTCCAGAGTATATCTAACTGTAGAGCGTGGCTTCTGTGTTTTCCTGGTCCCATCTGTGTGACCTTTATACTTTAAGGCAGGAGAGAATCCAAACAGGACTCCTAGAGAAAGTCTCCTTATTTTCTGCCCTAAGAGCTGGCTGATGTTGAACCCTGTGGAAGTACAGGGTATAATATCACAAACCTAAGAAAGAACTAATGACTCCCGAAGTCCGTGCCCATGGCTGACAGATGTCTGAAGTCCCACCAGTAGATGAAAGACAGCTGTTTCCTAAGCCATGATGCCTTCAGATATCATTTCATTGTCTCTAAGACTTGTGAGGTCTAAAGAGAGAGCAGAATTCAAATCAGGTGGCAGTTTCCCGGGTAGAGGTGTAACATACAACTTGAATCCAGGTGTCCTGTTCTATGTGGCACTTTCTTTGTATTATGGGGTCATTGACACAGCCGTGATAGATAAGACAGAGTGGTAACACCCAAAACTGGAAATTATATTACATTTTCCTTGGTGAGTAAGAATCTTTTAACCCCAGGAGGGTTTAAAATTAGGTATAGAAAGTTTAAGCCAGGTGCAGTGGTTCACATCTGTAATCCCAGCACTTTGGGAGGCTGAGGTGGGCGGATCACCTGAGGTCATGA
Source organism: Alouatta palliata (assembly GCA_004027835.1). Classification (NCBI taxonomy): domain Eukaryota; kingdom Metazoa; phylum Chordata; class Mammalia; order Primates; family Atelidae; genus Alouatta; species Alouatta palliata. The sequence goes on along the minus strand of PVKV010028121.1, from coordinate 12,692 downwards.
GTTTGAGACCAGCCTGACTAACATGGTGAAACCCCATCTCTACCAAAAATACAAAATTTAGCAGGGCGTGGTGGCAGGCGCCTGTAATCCCAGGTACTGGGGAGGCTGAGGCAGGAGAATCGCTTGAACCCGGGAGGCAGAGGTTGCAGTGAGCCAAGACTGCGCCATTGCACTCCAGTCTGGGCAACAGAGCAAGATTCCATCTCAAAAAAAAAGTTTAAGGGAATCGTGATATTAATGTTTTCATGTAAAAGAATTGATATTTATGTATATATAATGCTTAATAGAATTTAGCCTGTTTAGAGCAAACATCTTAAAATTCCAATTGAAAATTAGTAAGTATGTAAATGATTCAGACTGATGACTTTAAACCGAAAACTTCCTAAGTGTATACAAAGTATTGGAACATTTAAGAGAACCCAAAGGTCGCTGTATTTGTAAGTTTAATTAATTGCATGAATAATCTAAATTTAAATATTTGTTAAGTCAGGCCATTAAAGTACATAAAAGGAAACTGAGCACAATAAATGTCTCAATGCAATTTAAAATCTTTAAAAAGGAATTTAACTCGATAACTGGAACCACACATCCAAAATCCTTTTAAAAGTGATAGGTAAAATATGTTGGACATCAACAGAATAAGATTAGGAAGCTGAAGCTTAAAGAGCTACGATTTTGAATTGTAATTTTGATAAATTAAATATTAATTTTAAAAGTCAGCTAAACTTCTGAATCATCTATAAAATGAGATTTATGGTAATATCTGCCTTGTAAGATTGTTGAGAAGATTAAATGAGACATTAAATTTAAAGGGTCTGGCACTGTGCCTGTCACATGGTGAACAATCTAGGTATGTGCTGACATTTATTAATATTATTAAGTCTTTCTTAAAGGAGAGGATAAAGCCAGGCATGGTAATGTACACCTGTACTCTCAGCTACTAGGGAGGCTGAGGCAGGAGGATTGCTTGAGCCAAGGAGTTCGAGTCCAGGGTGGGCAACATAGTGAGACTCTGTCTCAATTAAATCAATCAATCAATCAATCAATAATAAGTAAATAAAAGAGAGTATAAAGATGTTCAGACCGGACACGGTGGCTCATGCCTGTAATCCCAGCACTTTAGGAGGCTGAGGCAGGTGGATCACTAGGTCAGGAGTTCAAGACCAGCCTGGCCAAGATAGTGAAACCCCATGTCTATTAAAAATACAAAAATTAGCCAGGTGCAATTACAGGCTCATGCCTGTAATCCCAGCTACTCCGGAGGCTGAGGTAGGAGAATTGCTTGAACCTGGGAGGTGGAGGTTGCAGTGAGCCGAGATTACACCACTGCACTCTAGTGTGGGCAACAGAGCAAGACTGTCACACACACAAAAAAAAGATGTTAGAAATAAGAGGGAATATGAGATATGATGTGACCCAAAGCACAGGTAATCCAGGTGGCAGGGATAAGATATCCACCACACGCCTTTGCCTCTCAGTCCCTCTCTGGCTAACAAGGCCCATCTTATCTTGTCTGGGTCTCCCCCAAATATGTTAGGCTTCTCCAGCAAGGGTAGCGTGCAATTCATTACCACTGCATCACCCAATGCCCTTTTGCTAAGATCCATGGGAGGCATTTTTCCTGTCACTCGCTCTTCATCTATCCTACAAACAATTGATGTTTGTACCAAGCACCATTCTAGGCAGTGAGGACCCTGCAGCCAACAGCATAGAAAAAAACAAAAAACCCTGCCCTCATGGAGCTTACATTCTAATAGTGGAGACAGACATTAAACAAAATTGGCAAGTAAATTATGCAGTATGTTAGAAGAGGATATGATGAGAGAGAAAATGTACAGGGCAAAAAGATGGGTGTGGTAGGGTAAGGATTGGAATTTTAGAAAGGGTAGCCACCATGGGCTCCACTGAGAAGGTGACATCTCAGCCGTCTGAGTCAAGACTTTAAGGAAGTGAGAGAGCATTCTGTGCACAGGGAACAGAAAGTGCAAGGGCTGTGAGCTGGGGGTGTGCCGGATGCATCAGAGGAATGTGGAGGAGGCCCGTGAGGCTCTTTTCTTTCTTTCCTTCTTTCTCTTTCTTTCTTTCTTCTTTCTTTCTCTTTTTTTTCTTTTCTCTTTCTTTTTTTCGTTTTCTTCTTTCTCCCTTTCTTTCTCTTTCTTTCTTTTTTCCCCTCTCCTCCCCTCCCCTCCCCTCTCCTCTCCTTTCCTTCTTTCTTTTTCAGAGTCTTGCTCTGTTGCCCACGCTGGAGTGCAGTGGCACGATCTTGGCTCACTGCAACCTCCGCCTCCCAGGTTCAAGTGATTCTCCTGCCTCAGTCTCCTGAGTAGCTGGGATTACAAGCATCTACCACCATACCTAGCTAATTTTTAGTATTTTTAGTAGAGACAAGGTTTCACCATGTTGGCCAGACTGGTCTTGAACTCCTGACCTCAGGTGATTCACCCCTCCTTGGCTTCCCAAAGAGCTGGGATTACAGGTGTGAACCACAGTGCCCGGCCTATCTCACATGAACCCTGAGGGTCAGAAATCTGGGAGATGCTCAGCTGCATGGTTCCGGTTCTAGGTTCATCAAAAGTGCAGTCGGCATGTTTTCCCCACAGCTTCCATGATCCAATGGCTTATCTGAGGTAGAAGGCTGCATTTCCGAGATCCACTCACATGGCTGCTGGCGAGGTCTCAGTTTTTCACCATGTGGACTTCCCCATAGGACTGCTTGAGTGCCCTCACAGCAGGGCATGGCAGTTGGCTTTTCCCAGATTGAATGAACCCAGAAAGAGAGCAAGGAGAAAGCCACAGGACTTTTATGACCTAGTCTTGGAAGTTGCACACCTTCATTTCTGACATGTTCTAATATTATCAGTGAATCACTAAGTCCAGCCCACACTCAGGAGGAGGGGAATTAAGCTCCATCTCTTGAAGACCAAAAAACCTCTTGATATGTGCTATACAAGATTTGTTATTATAATGATGATTATTATCAATATGTTTACCTCCACAGATACTCTGCTGGAGGACCTTCCTCTAACCTGCCCTCAACCCTCTCTGTGATTTAGGGGCCTGAGCAAAGCCTGAGAAGGGACACACAGGATGAACTTGCAGGGAAAGAGAGAAGACTGGGCAAAAATTCAGCATGAGAACAGCCTCTAACCTGTTCCTTCATCACATTTGCTACTTCAGGAAGGAAGAGGCTGTGAGGAATTCCTGGTTTCTTTTACAGCCTCCAGATTCTCTAATTCTCTCCCCAAGGATGGCATGCAGTGTGGTTGGGGGGCATCCACTGTCTTCAGCAGCCCTTCTCTGGAGCCTCCCACACCACACCGTGGGCACTGCAGACCTTTAATAAGTATGTGATGAAGATGATGTTGAAGATTCTCAGAGGTTGCCTGAATCTTCCTGTCAGTGTATTCACACCTGGTGCTTGTTGCCTCTTAAAAATTGCACAATTCATCCCTAATATTTGATGATATTTAAATTTGAGCAGGACATGGTACTTAAATAATATAAATACTTGAGAGTAAGATTTAGGGACTAGAAAGTTCAGGTAACATAGAATGCTAAGAATCAAGGATCCCAATTTTTTTTTTTGAGACAGGGTCTCACTCTGTCACCCAGGCTGGAATGCAGTGGTACGATCTTGGCTCACTGCAACCTCCCAGGTTCCTGCAATTCTCCTCCCAGATTCCTGCAATTCTCCTCCCAGGTTCCTGCAATTCTCCTGCCTCAGCCTTTCTAATTGCTGAAATTACAGGTGTGATCTCAGCTGAGATTACAGGTGTGAAGCTCCCAGGTTCCTGCAATTCTCCTGCTTCAGCCTTTCTAATAACTGAGATTACAGCTGTGAGCCACCACACCCGGCTAATTTTTGTGTTTTCAGTAGAGATGGGGTTTCACCATGTTGGCCAGGCTGATCTCGAACTCCCATCCTCAGGTGATCTGCCTGCCTTGGTTTCCCAAAGTGCTGGGATTACAGCTGTGAGCCACTGTGCCCGGCCAAAGATTTCAATTTTGATGAGAGATTGGCATCATAAGTTCAACCAGCAGGCTTCCCATGAGCACAGTGAGCCAGAATGACGGCTTGTGGCTTCACTCAATCAGTAGAACCACGGTAATAAAAAATACTTAATACATCTCCTATCCCAGGTTCTGTTCCAAACGATATACACACATATTAATTGATTTAATCCTCAGAGCAACCCTATAAACTATTAATATGTCCATTTTACAGATGAGCAAACAGAGGCTTAGAGAGACTAAGAAACTTACCCAAGGTCAGAGTTCAGAGTCTGATTCCAAGAGTATGTGCTTAAAACCGCTATGCTTGTTCCCTCTGAAAAATTGCAGAACTCATCCTTGACATTTGAAGATATCTAGATCTGAGCAGGTGGTGGTACTTAAACAGTAGAAATAATTGAGAGTAAGATTTAGGGACTAGAAAGTTTAGGTAACACAGAATGCTAAGCAGGAAGGAACCTGAGAAATACTGGGGCTATAGGTTTTCAGACTGGATTCTGAAGAGTCCCAAAGTTCTTGCGGGACTCAGGGTCTGCTGTGGTATCTTTGGATCTGCTCGTCCAGGAGGGAGGGAAATCTTGGGACTCCCACCACCCCAATTCAACCACAGCACCCACTAGGATCTGTTTCACTGGGTGTTCCTCTGCACAAGTCCAAGTTTGCCTGGACCACAGCCTCAGATTGTCAGGGAAATTTGCAAATGACATTGAAGTAGCTGAAAATATTTCTGGGTTTCCTTTCAATGATGTTGTCTCTAGAAGACCCTCTCGGGGGTTATCAGATTCTACAGGTCTTGCTTTTTTTCTTTTTACCATTTTGCAACTCTGAACTCTGTAGAGACAAGAGTTAACTTATGTAGCAAGTGATTTCTGCCCTGTGGAAGACATCATTTTTGTATCTATCAGCAAATTAGTTTCTGAATTCCTGATTGTCCATATGTGTGTCTGTTCTGTGGATTTTTCTTCAAACTCAGTTTTATGTCATACTGGTTATCTCAACTAATGAGTTAGATAAAATCTTTTCTTTCTTTCTTTTGTCTTTTTTGAAACAGTCTCTCTCTGTCGTCCAGGCTGCAGTGCAGTGGTGTGATCTCGGCTCACTGCAATTTCTGCCTCCTAGGTTCAATCGATTCTCTTGCCTCAGCCTCCCCAGTAGCTGACATTACAGGAGTGAGCCACCATGCCTGGTTAATTTTTTTACATTTTTAGTATAGATGGGGTTTTACCACGTTGGCCAGCCTGGTCTCGAACTCCTGACCTCAGATGATTGGCCTGCTTGGGCCTCCCAAAGTGTTCAGATTACAGGCGTAAGCCACCATGTCCAGTGAGTTAGAGAAAATCTTTGTGACATGTCCATTATATTTATATGGCAGCCATAATTTTACTTTAAGAAACTTAATCCTTTTACAAGATGGTCTTCCTGCATTCACTCTGCCTCCCTCTATTCTTGCCCCTATCCAGTCCATTCTCTATGAAGGAGCTAGAGCCATATTTTCCAAGAGCAAACCCGATCATGCTTCTCCTCGGCTTAAAACTGATAGGCGGTATAGCCTGCTGACAGCAGTGCAGACCTGGCTTCTGCTAAGACAACGGCATGCCATCATCCTGAATCGGACACCTCACCTTACATCAGACAGCTGGACAGGGCCCAAGGCAAGTGCCCAAGATAGGCTGGTTGATCAGCCCAGATCTCACCAGCAGCACTCAGACACTACTTTTCTAATTTGGGACAGAGAAGTTTGTGAGTTTTATTTAGTCTTTTTTTTTTTTCCCTCAAGATTTAAAGATCTATTCCCTTTCCTCTTCCCTAAATCTCATTCTCCAGATCCTGGATTCTGTGCCAAATTGGGTTTGCAGGCCTAGCAGTATAAAACCAAAAACAAATAAACAAACTCCTACCCAGAGCTCAATCTTTGGTCTGGTATTCTTTCTTTTTTTCTTTCTTTTTTCCTTTAGCAAAATCTCAGTGCTGCCAGGTGCAGTGGCTCCTGCCTATAATCCCAGCATTTTGGGAGGCTAAGGTGGGTCTTGGTGAGAAGTGGAATAGCTTGAGGCCAGCAGTTCGAGACCACCCTGGCCAACATGGTGAAACTCTTTCTGTACTTAAAAAATACAAAAAATTAGCTGGGTGTGGAGTGTGTGCCTGTAATCTCAGCTAATAAGGAGGCTGAGGTGGGAGGATCACCTGAGCCTGGGAAGTTGAGGCTGCACTGAGCCATGACCCTGCCACACTGCACTCCAGCCTGGGTGACAAGACTGAGACCCTGTCAAAAAAAAAAATTCCTCAATGCTCTCGAGTTTCCTTAGAATATAAAAGCCAAAATCCTGGAAAAGTCCTCCCTAAAAGGTCTCACATAATCTAGCCTGTGCCTACCTCTGTTCTCACCCTTGCCCTCTCCGTTCCAGCTGCCCTGACCTTTGGCCCATGCCTTCCAGACCCAGTCTCTTCCAATTTTGTTAGGACACCCCACACTCTTTCTTTCTCCTCTTCACCATTGTCTGATGAAAACAAAACAAAACAGAAATAACATGTATTCATTCTTCAAGTCTCTTGCTAAACCTTACCTTGCTGCCTCAAAAAGACCTGGTTGGTTCCCCACCTCCTCCCCTCATAGGATCCCCTAGCACCGGCACTTCTCAACAGCCAGTGCAGTGATAATTATTTAATGATTTAGCTATTTATATCTATGGGTGGAATGTCTCTCTTTCCCAAGACCAAAAGCTCCAGGAGGCAGGACCCAGATCAGTTGTTTACTACTTTGTCCCCTCTGCCTTGCTTCGTGCTTGCATATAAGAGGCACTCAACAGAACCATTATTTGTTGATTCCCAGAGGATTCTGGGGTCCAGGTGTGAGGGTGGAGGACAGGGGCCTGAGGTGGGAGGGGAGATGGTGCACGTGGGGGCTGTGAGGCAAACTATCACCTCATAAAGTGAGTTATGGGTTGTGCTGAGATGGCTGCCTGGTGTCTAAGGCACGGTTGGGGCTCCTCTCCCTTGAAGACTGGCAGCCATAATTGGGGATTGTATTCATCAGTCATTTATTTATTTATTTATTTATTTATTTATTTAATTTGTTTTGAGACAGAGTCTCGCTCTGTCACCCAAGCTGGAGTGCAGTGGTGTGATCTTGGCTCACTGCAACCTTTAACTTCCAGGTTCAAGCGATTCTCCTGCCTCAGCCTCCCTAGTAGCTGGGATTATAAATGCCCACCACCACATCTGGCTAATTTTTGTATTTTTAGTAGAGATGGGGGTTTCACCGTGTTAGCCAGGCTGGTCTCGAACTCCTGACCTCAGGTGATCTGCCCACCTCGGCCTCTCAAAGTGCTGAGATTATAGATGTGAGCCACCGCACCTGGCCCTTTTATTTATTTTTGAGACAGTATCTCTGTCACCCAGGCTGGGGTGCAGTGGTGGGATCACAGCTCATGCAATCTCAACTGCTTATGCTCAAGTGATCTTCCTGCCTCAGCTTCCTGAGTAGCTGGACTACAAGCACGCACTACCATAACTGCTACCTTTTTTTAAATTTTTTTTATTTTTGTGGAGATGGAATCTCCTTCTGTTGTCTAGGCTGATCTCCTGGGCTGAAGTGATTCTCCTGCCTCAGCCTCCCCAAATGCCAGGATTACACATGTGAGCCACTGTGCCCAGCCGTATTTATCAGTCTTGAACTGTTCTCAACCATTGCTTCAAATCTTGATTTTCCTTCTATTTCTTCCCAGCATCATCTTCCTTTGTACCACTTTGCCATTAATCCCTGAAATGCAAATGCTCCTAAAGTATCTCAAAATCCAAATAGTCTGGCAGTTCCTCAAAAGGTTAAACATAGAATTACCATAGGACCAATCAACTCCACAAGAGAAATGAAAAGCTATGTTCACACAAAAACTTGTATAAGAATGTTCATGCCGGGGGCGGTGGCTCACGCTTGTAATCCCAGCACTTTGGGAGGCTGAAGCGGGTGGATCACAAGGTCAAGAGATTGAGACCATTCTGGCCAACATGGTGAAACCCCGTCTCTACTAAAATTACAAAAAAATTAGCTGGGCGTGGTGGCGCACACCTGTAGTCCCAGCTACTCAGGAGGCTGAGGTAGGAGAATTGCTTGAACCCGGGAGGCAGAGGTTGCAGTGAGCTGAGGTCAGGCCACTGAACTCCAGCCTGGCACCTGGTGACAGAGTGAGACTCTGTCTAAAAAAAAAAAAAAAAAAAAAAAAAAAAAAAGAATGTTCATAGCAGCCTTATTCATCATAGGCAGAAAGCAGAAACTACACAAACATCCATCTACTGATTATTGGGTCAACAAAATATACTACTATATATCCATACAATGGAATAGTATTCAGCCCTAAAAAGAAATAATGTACTGATACATGTTACATATATCATGTATGAACCTTGAAAACATTATGCTAAGTGAAAACATGCTAAGCCAAACACAGCAGATCATAGATTATATGATTCCATTGATGTGAAATATCTAGAATAGGCAAATCCCTAGAAAGTAGATTAACGGGGCTAGGGGTTGGGAGGAAATGAGACTAACTGAAGGGTTTATTAATGGAGCTTTCGAGGGGTGATGAAAATGTTCTAAAAATGTGTTGAGAGTTGAACAACTCTGCAAATATGTTAAAAGCCATTGGATCGCACACTCTAAATGAATGGATTATACAGTATGCAAGTTACATATCAATAAAGCTGTTAATTATTTTAAAAAGCAGTAGTTCCTATTCTTGTTGGGTTAAGATTTCTGAGAGAACTGGCTGAAAGCTGTAGACTTTCTCGTGCCCCACATCCATCCTCACCTGCCTCAGGCATGAAAAATCCATGCATGCGTGTATATAAAAGTTTCATAAAAATATTAGGTGATTCCCAGACTGAAGCCCATTTATTGACTCCCTAGAGCTCTATAATCCCAGTAGAAATCTGTCTTGATAAAACTATTACTAGTAAAAAAATCTCTGGAGACAACAGATGCTGGAGAGGATGTGGAGAAATAGGAACGCTTTTACACTGTTGGTGGGAGTGTAAATTAGTTCAACCATTGTGGAAGACAGTGTGGCGATTCCTCAAGGACCTAGAAATAGAAATTCCATTTGATCCAGAAATCCCATTACTGGGTATATATCCAAAGGACTATAAATCATTCTGCTATAAGGACACATGCACACGAATGTTCATTGCAGCACAGTATACAATAGCAAAGACCTGGAACCAACCCAAATGCCCATCGATGATATACTGGACAGGGAAAACGTGGCACATATACACCATGGAATATTATGCAGCCACCAAAAACGATGAGTTTGCGTCCTTTGTAGGGACATGGATGAACCGGGAAACCATCATTCTCAGCAAACTGACACAAGAACAGAAAATCAAACACCGCATATTCTCACTAATAGGTGGGTGTTGAAAAATGCGAACACATGGATACAGGGAGGGGAGCATCACACACTGGGGTCTGTCGGGGTGAAATAGGGGAGGGACAGTGGGGGGGTGGGGAGTTGGGGAGGGATAGCATGGGGAGAAATGCCAGATATAGGTGATGGGGAGGAAGGCAGCAAATCACACTGCCATGTGTGTACCTATGCAACAATCTTGCATGTTCTTCACATGTACCCCCAAACCTAAAATGCAATAAAAAATCTGTAATATAGCAAAAAAAAAAAAACAAAAAAAAACTGTTACTAGTAAATGTTAGTTTAGGTGCACATCTGAAAATTTTTTTTTTTTTTTTTTTGAAAAAGGGTCTAGTTGCAACCGGGCGCCACGTCTGGCGGGCACTCTTGCCAGCAAGAGGGTTCCAACCTGAGTGGAGGGTGTACAAGAAATAAAGGGAGACAGAAAGCAAGGTCAGGAGGGTTGAAGAGTTTGTGCTCCAACAACAACTTTATTTTAGCAGTTCAGTATTTATACCTTTTCTGGGCATTCTCTTAAGTCAGTGTTGCAATCAAGGGAAACATGATGCGCTCTAACCTTTCAGGAACTACAAAGTAACAATCACCATCTGTCCTCTCAATGCTTATACAGAGTGCTGGTAAACATGTCTACCCTACCTCATTGTTTCTAGTGAAGGCCATCCATCTTGCCTTATCTTTTAACCCAGTTCTCCTTTCATCCTACTCATCTGGTCTCGAGTTCCTTCCTTCTGGGGGCTCTGCAACTGGGCTCAACCTCCCCTATTGTGAAACTCTGCTTTGCAAGATTTCACAAGGGAGGGCTCCCAACAGGGTCTTGCTCCGTTACCCAGGCTGGAGCGCAGTGGTATGATCTCGGCTCACTGCAACTTCTGCTTCCCGGGTTCAAGCAATTCTCCTGCCTCAACCTCCCGAGTATCTGGGATTACAGGCATGTGCCACCACACCCAGGTAATTTTGTATTTTTAGTAGAGAAGGAATTTCACCATATTGGCCAGGCTGGTCTCAAACTCCTGACCTTGTGATCTGTCTGCCTCAGCCTCCCAAACTGCTGGGATTACAGGCGTGAGCCAACGTGCCTGGCCCTAAAAGGAGGAAATTATCTAGGTGTGTCTAATTTAATCACAGGAGCCCTCTAAAAGCAGAGAATTTCTCTGGCTAGTATTGGAGGAGAGTCATTGAAAACCTGACAGGGATTCCATGTGCTGTTGCTGGCTTTGAGATGCAAGAGGCCGTGCGATGAGGAATGCAGTTGGCTTTTTAGAGCAGAGGGGCCCCTGGCTGACAGCCAGCAAGGAAATGAGGACCTTAGCCCTACAGCTTCAGGAATTGGATTATGTCAGCAACCTGAAGGAGCTTGGAAGTGGATTCCTCCCCCTGAGCCTCTAGTTGAAAGCCCAGCTGTGACACCCTGAGCAGGAGCCAGGCCAGCCCACGCGGACTCTGAGCTGCTACCATGAGATAACACGTGGGTGTTGGTTTAGGATCCCAAGTTAGCAGTACTTTGTTACACAGACTAGAAAACTAACACCGTCAGTCTTGCATCGTTGTGCAGCTGTATTTGTGTTATTTTCAGTCTGTCTTCTTTACTTTAGTTGAGAAAGCTCCCAACTTTGAGCTCCTCAGAGAAAGCTTCAACAAGGGTTCTGGATACCTCTGCTCTCAAGAGTCACTTACTTTTAGTTCAGCCAGCTTATCAACATCAACTTGCTTTGGCTGGTCTCCATCCTCATACAACCAATTTTCAGTATCTTCTAGTTTTAAAGTAAAACTGTTACGATCCTAAGGAAAAAGAAAATATTATAATTAGGTCAATCAAAAATCAATTACATCCCCAATGCAGTCACAGGCACAGAATACAATGATGTCTATCTGGGATGTGTATTTGCTTTAAAATACAGAGGGCAGCCAAGCACGGTAGTTCATGCCTGTAATCCCAGCACTTTGGGAGGCCGAGGCAGGTGGATCACCTGAGGTCAGGAGTTGGAGAACAGCCTGGCCAACATGGTGAAATCCCTTCTCCACTAAAAATACAAAAAAAATTAGCCAGGCATGGTGGCAGACACCTGTAACCTCAGCTACTAGGAAGGCTGAGACAGCAGAATCACTTGAACCTCGGAGGTGGAGGCCGCAGTGACCCAAGATGGAGCCACTGCACTCCAGCCTGGTTGGCAAAGCAAGACTCTGTTTCAAAAAAAAATAAAATAAAATAAGATAAAATACAAGGGGAGTAGGCAAATTGGAGATACAGACAACAAGGCTGGAAAATGTTGTTTCACTTGATAGGTATGGGGGTTTTATTATATTATTCCCCCTGCCATGGAGGACTCTGAGTATGTTCAAAAATTACAGAATTAAAAACAGCATTTAAAAGCAAGTGCGGGCCAGGTGCGCTGGCTCAAGCCTGTAATCCCAGCACTTTGGAAGGCTGAGGCGGGCAGATCACCTGATGTCAAGAGTTCGTTCGAGACCAGCCTAACCAGCATGGAAAAACACTGCCTTTAACTAAAAATACAAAATTAGTCGGGCATGGTGGTACATGCCTGTAATCCCAGCAACTCAGGAGGCTAAGGCAGGAGAACCCCTTGAACCTGGGAGGCAGAGGTTGCAGTGAGCCAAGATTATACCACTGCACTCCAGCCTGGGCAACAAGAGCAAAACTCCATCTCCAAAAAATAAACAAATACAGGTAAGTTAAGTACCTGTCAACCAGCGAGTGGATAAAGCAAACATAGTATATACACACTATGGAACACTACCGAGTCATAAAAAAGAACAAAATAATGTCTTTTGCAGCAACTGCATGGAGCTGGAGGCCACTATTCTAAGTGAAGTAACTTGGGACTAGAAAACCAAATACTGTATGTTCTCACTTAAAAGCAGAAGCTAAGCTACGGGTATGCAGGGGCATACAAAGCAATATAATGGGCTTTGGAGATGCAGAAGCAAGAGGACAGAAGAGGGGTGTGGGATAAAAAAACTCTGTCTTGGCCAGGCAAGGTGGCTCATGCCTGTAATCCCAGCACTTTGGGAGGCTAAGGCGGGCAGATCACGAGGTCAGGAGATTGAGATCATCCTAGCCGACATGGTGAAACCCCATCTCTACTAAAAATACAAAAATTAGCTGAGCATGGTGGTATGCGCCTGAAGTCCCAGCGTCTTGGGAGGCTGAGGCAGAAGAATCACCTGAACCAGGGAGGCAGAGGTTGCAGTGAGCTGAGATCTTGCCACTGCACCCCAACCTGGTGAGAGAACAAG